>JAMKCH010020620.1:0-52396 GCA_023653785.1 Ophioderma brevispina | reverse complement strand
CAGTAGCTAAATATGTTGAAGTTGGTGGAGCCAGCTCACTGTTGATTGGTTGGGGTTTGAGAAGTCCATATCCACCAGTGGACAAAAGGTAGGGCACTCGTTGAGAATGTGATCCATAGTCTGTGATGGAGAGCCACATTGGCAGGCTGGAGATGGTCGCAGCCCCCATCAGTACATATTGCTGCTGAAACAACAGACTCCTGTGCAAATCCTGTTCAAGGTGACCCATTCCTTACGTGGATTGCTACCAGGTTGGAATTCTGTCATAGGTGTGATAGTGAATTGGTCTGGTCTTGGAGTATCTAGCCAGGCAGTATTCCATGCCTGTAAGATGTTGAATGGGGAGCTGGAGAGTTTAGCAGCATATCGACAGAAGGGTCAACAAGAACGCAGTCTCTGTCTGCCGAGCTGGTGTGATTCTTTGACAGTGTTATGCAGCAGGTGGTTGTTGTCCAAGTTTATGTGTGTGATGTTGTCTCCGAAGCACTGCAGGTACAATGCCTGAGAGCACTGGTAGAAACTCAGATGGAGTGGGGCAAAGGCAGCCAGTAATGGTTCTCATGGTCTCGTTGAATACTGTGTTCAGCCTCTTTGTGTGAAAGCTATTGCACCATGCTGGGGCGGCATATTCAGCAGCACTGCACGAACACACATTTACCGGACAATATTTATAAAGGAGTCTAGGTTTGCCGCCGGGCACCGCTACTCCATTGCCATACACACGCAAAAGAATCCTCAAACCACCAACAAAACGAGGCACGTCGTGCTAATTACGACGTCACACCACCCTGCACCATGCATAATGCATGTCGTGTGATCTATTCCAACCAATTACTGCACGGGGTTGTGCATGTACAATCAGTGGAAATCCGATGCGCCATGACACAAGGTTGCGATAGTCCATGTGAATTGAATGTAAAACACGAACGATCGAAACTAGCAAAGCGGTATAATGGAACGATGTAATGGATGGGAAATGTTTTGAAGAAGTGTGGTTTTGCTTTGTGCATATCAGCAATGTCAGTAGCATTAAAGACGATGTCAGAACTAAACCACCGACATTTTCTAATATGGACTTTGATCTATTGCAACACAAATTGTACTAAGTGTCTATGAAATTATTATGAGCAAAATGGGAATGAAATGTAATTGGATAATTTGACTCAGGTGCAAGCTTTCTGTGCTTTGGTATAGCGCTATACAGGTGACCCAACCAAGGTTAATTATATTAAGCAGTGGCGCGCTTTTCGATAAGGTCTAATGATGTTGTAAAGAAGTTCGTTTGTGCACTGTACACCAAGGCCAGGGCAGGCGGTGGTGCATCCCAGGACTTGGTCTCCAAATGGCAATGCCCTACTTTAGTGTGGGACAAAATTGCACTAATTACCAAGAATCTAGCACATGAAGAAAACAAAACTGATAACTTTGAGGTGTCCTCCATCAGATGCAAAACACTATAGTTCTGTGCAAGCATAATGTGCCAATCAAAGTATTATAATGTGGTCATCATATGGGGGATTGTGCCTCCTAATTGATTGCTTGTGCCAAGATTATCTTTCAACTGAACCCTTTCTTTAAGTTTAACCACAAGAAAAATGCCCGACAGTAACATAAACAATGCCACCAGACGGTAGTGTCATATTTGTTTGATCGCAATGTATTCATTCGGCACCTTACTATGTATTGCCCAATCAGTTCCCTGGAAAGGTTACGGAAGATTTATCCTGAAAAATAAAAAACAAAACATACGAAAGGCGATGTGCAAGAGACTCACCGTCAGAGGGCGCTATATCACATCATGTACAGGGACTGACAGGGGCTGTAGGAAATAAAAAATAAAGTGCAAGGCCTTGATGAAAGGCTAATGGGAAGGTTGTGGGCTGCTATTGCTAAAGTATGAACAAGAGATCTTAAATGCAAAGCCTACATGCTTATTTCAATGATTTATGCAAAAAATCTTAAGTTTTCGTTCCCCTATGGATGTAAGGGGACTCCCTAAATCGGTTCGAGCTCAAAAGTCACCAAAATTATGCAGGCAGGCACGTCATGCAGCGCCATGTACAAGATAGAGATATCCCTATTTGCACAAAGATGCCTCACTCCGCTCAGCCGAAGGCTTCGCCTTCGACATGCGCATCCGGCGATCATGGTTGAGGCACTTTGACAAAGACTACCTTCCCATTAGCCCCTGGGAAATGACAATAAAAATTTATTCATGGAGTAAGGGGAATTTTCAACCCCCATAAAAATAACAAAATGAGTTTAATCAAAATGATGGTTATTTCTCATTTGAGACTAAGTTGATGAGTAGCCTTGTGGCATTGTGCAAGCTGGTACAAGTTCATAACTGATTTGCTGAAATATTGCAGCTTAAAAATGGTACTTCATACTTCTGCCAACCAAATTGACTTTATTTCATCAAATGATCAAGGTCGCCAAACTTTTGACAGGCTGCTGTACAAAAACCAAAAGGAATATGATTTTTTTTCTTTTTGTGACCTCCCCTAGGGACTCATAAACACTAGTCTGAGCAGAGCTAGAGCAAGATCCAAAATGCATGGTGAACCACTAGTAAAAGGAACTTCTACCGTGATGAACGTTTTTATTTGGGCGTACTCGCATCACGGTAGAAGCATTTCCGTATACAATAACCTGTAGCAGTGTAAATGAATAGGCTCCAAAGAAAAAAGGTTTTGCAAACATTCAGAGCTAATACAAAATTGTTTCATACTATCCTCACTCGTAAAACAAGGCACACACTTACCTGAGAAAGTCTTTTATCCCTAACACTGCAGGCTGTATATTGTGAGGACGTACTACAGATCACAATATACCACAACTTTCATCATACTTGCACTTCCATAGACCACAAACTACCACAAAATTTGATTGTGGTATATTGTGGTGTTATTAGTAGTTAGATAAATCATAACTATACCAAATTGGAGTAACTCATCATATACTATTATACCACAGTAATAAACAAAAAGCTGCACCATAGGCCACAATGTACAGGGCTGCCAAGAGAAGTTGCGGGCCCAGGGGAACCTTGGTGTTATAGGCTTACATGGGCGCGGGTCGGGTGCGCCCGATGTACGTGAATGTACCACACTTTATATGTCAATGATAAGATCACATACCACAAACTACCACAAAATATTGCAGGTTCTGTAACTATCATATACCACAATATTATACCACAATATTACCTTGTGTGGTTTGTTGTGGTGTAGAGCCTTGTTAGGGTTATCATAATAGATGCATAAAATTCATAATTTGTAATTCTGAGATACAAAATTCAGGGGAAATCCTTCCATATATAATTGTATAATTCCACAACACTCAACAGTGACGACAGCGGCAATACTAGCCCCATTACTCAACATGTGAAAGCAAATTGTAGATATATTTTGTTTATTGCTAAGCCTTTTTGCAAGCCACTGTCAATGATTTGTATTATAAGGAAGGACATTTGCAACAACTTGGGCGAGTAATTTTATCTGAGTTGTATTGTGAATTCAGTAAATCTGCTGCTACACGTTTTTTTAAGTACACTCTTCTGCCAACCTAAAATAGAGCGGTCCATAACGAAAACGTCATTCCGTATGCGTCTGATTTGCTCGTATATTTAGGGTTGCATTGCGAACTAGTGAACCACCTTATTTCAGTCATCATGTATTTTCATTATTATTTTGGCATGCCAAGCAAGGAATACCCAAATGACCCTTCATTAGTTGAGTGTGCGCTTTTTATTCGTCAAAATAATAAAGAGCCTAAAACCCACTGGACGGGCCGAGTAGCATACTGGGCTAAGACCAGAAATCAGGCTAAAACGAGTTAGTAATCTGTGTTAATACTAGAGTCTGCAAAATTCGACAGCAGTGACCGTGTTGAAAATTCACTGTTCACTCACCTGGGTTGTTGTGCTTATTTGTTGTTGTAAGGCCTGGCTTTGGCAGGGCTGCTTTGGCTTCTTCTTATGACCAGCCTGGTGGCCGCTTCGACTGTTCGGTGCAGATTTCATTTTATAAACCAAAATTTTCGTCACAACCAAAATTCTTAGGTAAAGAGAGGAAAATTGTGACAAGATATTCCTCGCCAATGTATTAACAAATACCCTTGTTATTGGACCCTGACATCCCTACATCTATCAATCAAGCATGTCAGTCTCTTCCACAGATGCAAAACCAACGTTACGATAACTCTCGCGTTTCCTCGTGGATGGTCCACAAAATCATAATGGGAGGGTTTAAGGTCTCATTCCGGTGAAGGGGGAGGGGGAAGGCATAGCTACTGAAGCCCCGTTCACAAAGCTAATTTAGTTGGATTGGGCTTTTTAACCAAGTAATGGTTTAACTTTCGAATCATGAGTTTAACTAGGTTCCTATTTTGGTTTTCTTATCAGGTGGTTGATGTATTTTTTACCAAATGATCGTTTTTTTATGTGGATTTGCATGTTTTTTCTCATAAACCGAATTCCTAATTTCTATAAAATTGTCTATTAGTTTTGCCATTTTATCAATCAATCTAATGGAGATCGTCATAAGTCGGTCAATCACTGTAGTTAGTCAGTCAATCAATCAATCAATCAAAGAGTAGCATTTGGAAAACACAGAAGAAGAGGAGGCCCTCGGGAAAGCATCTAAATTTGTACAAAAAATTGTGAAATTTCAAATTTCGTAGCATAAAAAAATACAATTTCATCCTAATCAGGTTTTATATATTCCTGTATAATTTACACATTTTTTCCTGTGTAACTTTAGTACAGTACTTATATCGTATCTATCTATCTAACGGCCGCAGCCGAGATGTGTTCACCATGTGTAGCGGCCCAACATGTCCCTGTTTTCATAGGTTGGGATGTCAGATGGATCTGCTGGATGTCTCGAGCAATCACATCAATGTAGTTATTTAAAGGGGCGCAGACCCTGTTTGCCTGGGTACAACCTCCAACATAAGACGTCTGAGACTACTTGCTCATTCGCATGATGACAGTGACTGGCAATTCGTGCTCGGCGTTGGACAACAAAAGATGAAATTGGAGGGATGGTCTCCATATATCTGTGCTTGGTCTTGTGGCTCACGCCAGGATATGTTTTTGTACTCGCATAAGGAAGCTTGGTGTAGGTGCCATCCGGTCTATCCTGTCGCTCTTTCTTCATGGTCTCAGATCCATATAACAGGGATACTTTATACACACAGGCTCTAAAGATTTCAGCTTGGTTGAATTGGAGATACCAGATTGCCATAAGTGATTTATTGCAGGACATTTCCAAGCTTGTCCTTTGCGTGAGAGGATCTTCTTGCGTGGCAACATAGGACCTAGATACTTGAAGTCCTTGACCTCTTTGAGTTGGCTACATCTGACAAGATGAATAGTTTACATATGAAAATTTGCACGATTAGTTATGTATGATATTCTGAAAAATTCGAATACGAGGCCCTCCACTTTTAAATTTAGTATAATAGGTCTGAAAATTTGACATAAATTTCCGGGGGGGCACTCGATCCATCGTGGGAGGTGACCGGTGCATGTATGTACGGCGGTTAGAACCCCCTTTCCGATCGCTGTCACCCAAGACCCCATAATTTTGAAAATGTCACCCAAAGACCCAATAGTTTTTTAATTTTACCAAACTGTACCCAAAGACCCCTTAGTTTGGGGGAACATCTGAAAAATTTCACTCAAAAGACCCTTATTCGGGTGAAATTTTTGCAAAAAAAGTCTAAAAAAGACCCCATTGTCACCGCGGTGGAAACCCCTTTTTTGGGGCATTTTGGCTGTCTCTCACCCAAAGACACCCCCTATTTTTTGGAGTCCTCTCTGTCACCGAATGCCCACGGATTTCGAAGCGCCAACATAATAATACGCCCATAATCCATTTCATATGTGATGCCCCAATGGAAAAGCTGCATGCATGTGTTTTCAAATTTACCGCCAAACATTGTCATTTTCTAAGGTTTTTTCCACCCCCAGTATTGAGCGTTGTATTGTTGACTTTTATTTTGCCATGTGGAATGATTGCGAGCGATTGAGCCATGTTTTGAAATCCCTGTAGCATATATCACAGAAAACTCGAGGAGAACCAAGTCCCAAAAACATTACCCTGTCACCCATAGCCTATTGGGGGGAAATTTTGAAAAATTTTCACCCAATTTAAATACCTCTATGAAAATTGGCAAGCTAAGTTTTCACCCAAAGATAGTGCTCATTTTTTGGAAAAGTTTGGCAAAGCAGTGTCACCCGACCACCCCCCCCCCCCCCATATTGGAAAATTGGCTGTCTCGTACCCAAAGACCCCTATTTTTTAGCCCCTCGGTAAAAGCTTGTCAAACGAATTTTCCCTGGTTTGGAAGCGCTCATTAGGTGGGTTGGTGGGTGTATTCCCCCGTAGGATTTTCATGCAAATTATTTTGTGGCATGTGGGTTTTTCAATGGACCAAACTGTAAGAAAATGATGGGGTGCAAATATTCCTACTGATTCCCCCTCGTGATAGGGGGAAAATGGTAGTACAGGGAAAAATTTAAAATCGAGTCAAATTGTGTTTTAATGTACACTAACGCGTTCGTCTCGTATAAGGATTAGAAAAAGGATATATTTGCTAGGTTCCAACCTTTAGTTTTAAAGCGGTTATAGCCCCATAATGGTCAAGGTCAACCCTTGGGGGGGTAAATTGCCTCCGGAGGTGTTGAAAGTGGTGTCAAATAATTACTTGGTCATAAGGAAAACAGAAAATGCCATTTTTAAGTGATCTTTTGATATCACCATTGGGACATCTAGGTAAAGTTCTGGTGACCGGCCCCATACACCATGTATAGACCCTTGCGACATTTTGCTATACCAATAAGCCAAACCAAATGTCACACCCTGTAAAATAATACATTTTTGATCCTGTGAGACACTCCAACAACTGATCACCAGTTTCAACAACAAAACTGAGCATTTCGTAAATTTTACCCCAGGATGACCTTGAACCATTATGGGGCCTATAGCGCTTTAACTAAAGGTCGGAACCTAGGCAAAAATATAACTTTTTCTAATCCTAATAAGGAGACGAACACGTTAATGTACATTAAAACCACAATTTGTGACGCGATTTTAAATTTTTCACTATTACCTTTGTGGTTGTTGGTGTGTAGAGCTTTAGTGTTATCATACATAGATGCAATAAATTGTATTCTGAGATACCAAATTCCATGGGAAATCCTTCCATATATTAATTGTATCATGCCACAACACTCAACCGTGACGACAGCGGCAATACAGCCCCATTACTCACATGTGAAGCAAATGGTAGATGTATATTTTGTTTATTGCTAAGCCTTTTTTGCAAGCCCCTGTTCGACTGATTTGTATTATAGAAGGAAGGAATTTGCACACTTGGGCAGTATTTTTTATCTCTGAGTTTATTGTGAAGTCAGTAACTTCTGCTACACAGAACTGTTTTTTTTCTCTTCTGCAACCCTAAAATAGAGTCGATCATACGAAAACGTCCTGCCGTATGCCAGCTGTGTGCTTGTATATTTAGGGTGGCATTGCGAACTAGTGAAACCCCCAGCCACCTTATTTTTTCTCCAGCTGTATTTTCATCATTAATTAATTTTTGGCATGCAAGCAAGAAACCCAAATTCCAAATGACCTTCATTAGTGATGTGCACTTTTATTCGTCAACATATAAAGACCTCAAACCCAGACGGCCGTTAGCATACTGGGCTAAGACCAAGAAAATCCGCTAACACATTTTGTAATCTTTGTTAATACTAGAGTCCTGCAAAATCCCGACACAGTGACAGTGTGATTCACCGTTTCACTCACCTGGGTTGTTGTGGCTTGTTGTTAGTTTGTACCTGCTTATTGCAGGCTGCTTTGGCTTCTTTCTTGTATGACGCACCTGGGCCGCTTCGACTTCGTGTGGCAGATCTCATTTTAACCAAATTTTCGTCACATGCACAAATTCTTAGGTAAATAAGGAAAATGTGGTGACAAGATATTCCTGCCACTGTATGAAGCAAGAACCCTTGTTATTGGACCCCCTGACATCCCTGCCTCTACTCAGCATGTCCGTCCTCTTCCACGATGCAAAACCAACGTTACGATGAACTCGCGTTTCCTCGTGGATGGTCCACAAAATCATAATGGAGGGTTAAGGGTCCTCATTCCCGGTGAAGGGGGAGGGGGAAGGCCCTACTCTGAAGCCCCGTTCACAACGCTAATTTTAACGTTTGGGCTTTTAAACAAGTAATGTTTTTAACTTTCGAATCATGAGTTTTAACTAGGTTTTCCTTATTTGTTTTCTTATTGCAGGTGTTGATGTATTTTTTAACCAAATGATCGATTTTTTTATGTGTTTTGCAATGTTTTTTTCACACTCAATAACCGCGAATTCCGCCTTTCTATAAAATATATTAGTTTGTTTGCCATTTTACTCAATCAAGTCAATGGATGCATCAGTCAGTCAGAATGCGGGTCAATCACTGTAGTACAGTCATCATCCATCAATCAATCAACGAGTACATTTTGGAAAACACGAAGAAGAGGAGCCCTCGGGAAAGCATCTAAATTTTCAAAAATTGTGAATTTCAAATTTTCGTACATAAAAAATACCACTTTCATCCTATCAGTTTTAATATATTCCTGTATAATTTACACATTTGTTTCCTGTGTAAATTTTAGTACAGTACTTATATCTTTCTATCTATCATCACGGCCGCATCCTCGCTGCTGTTAAACATGTAGCGCCAAATGTCCCTTTTGTCATTAGGTTGGGGTTGTCAGATGGATCCTGCTGGATGTTCTGAGCAATCAAGCACATCAATGTAGTTAAAGGGCTACGACCCTGTTGTTGGCAGTTACTTCAACCTGTGCGTCTGAGACTACTTGATCAATCTCACGATGACATTGACCGGCAAATCGTGCACGGCGTTGGGCACAGACGATGAAATTGGAGGGATCTCTCCATATATCTGTGCTTTGGTCTTGTTGCTCAACGCCGGAGAAATGTTTGTACTCGCATCAAGAAGGCTTGTGAAGGTGCCAGCCATTCTATCCTGTAGCTCTTCTTTCACATGGTGCCGGTCCTCGATCCATATACAGGATACTTGTATACACAGGCTCTAAAGATTTCAGCTTGGTTTTATTGGAGTCCAGATTCCCATACGTGATTTCTTGCAGGCATTCCAAGCTGTCCTTGCGTGAGAGGAAGTCTTTCTTGCTGTCGGCAAAATAGGACCCTAGATACTTGCGTCCTTGACCTCTTTGAGTTTGGCTACGCATCGACCAGATGATAGTTATTCGTATTACATTTCACGCTATTTTATGTATTGATTTCTTAAAATTTCGAAATACGAGCTCCACTTTAAAATTTTTGTTATAAGGGTCTGGAAAAATTTGACATAAAATTTCCGGGGGGCCCTCGTCCCATCTGGAGTCACGTGACATGTATGTAATGCTGTTAAAAGCCCCATTTTCCGCATCGCTTGTCACCCAAATACCCCAATATTTTGAAATGTCACCCAAAGACCCCATATTTTTTGATTTTTATAATTTTACCAACTGTCACCCAAAGACCCCTATTTTGGGAAATTCTGAAAACTTCACTCAAAGACCCCTTTATCCTTCCGGGTGAATTTTTGCAAAAGCTCTAAAAAGACCCCATTTTCAACCTGCGGTGAACCCTTATTTTTGGGGCAATTTTGCTGTCTCTCACTCCAAGACCCCTATTTTTGGAGTCCTCTCTGTCACCGAATGCCACGGATTTCGAATGCGCCAACATAATATATACGCCCATCATCCATTTCATATGTGCTGCCTCCATGTAAAAATTGGCCTGCAAATGCCTGTGTTTTCAAATTACAGCCAAACATTGTCATTTTCTAAGGTTTTTTTACAGTAATACGTTGGATTTTTGTTGGACTTTTTATTATTGCATTGGAATGTGTTTTTGTTTTTTGCGAAGAAGATTGATGCCCATGTGTTGAATCCTCATTCGCATATATCACAGAACTCGAGGAGAACCAGTCCCAAAAATTACCACTGTCACCCATCAGCCTATTTGGGGGGAAATTTTTGAAAATGTTCACCCATTTCAATATACCTCTATAAATTTGGCAAGCTAAGTTTTCACCCAAAGACCTCATTTTTTGGAAAAGTTTGCAAAACAGTGTCACCCGAACCCCCCCCCCCTATTTTTGAACAATGTTGGCTGTCTCTTATCTTACCCAAAAGACCCCCTATTTTTTATCCCCTCTGTCAAAGCTTGTCAACGAATTTCCCTGGGTTTGGAAGCGCTATTAGTGTGGGTTGGTGTGGTCATTCCCGTAGGAATGTTCATGCATAAAATTTATTTGTTGCTGTTTTGTTTTTTCAAAGGACCTAAACTGTCAGAAAATGAATGGGGTGCAAAGATTCCTCTGATGCCCCCCGCCTTCAAGGGGGCACATGTTAGTACAGGAAAAATTTAAAATCGAGTCAAATTGTGTTTAATGTCACTACGCGTTCGTCTCGTCTAAAGGATTAGAAAAAGTTATCTTCGCCTAGGTTTCCAACCTTTAGTTAAAGCGGTCTAGCCCCATAATGGTTCAAGGTCAACCCTGTGGGTAAATGCTCCGATGTTTTGAAAGTGTTTGTCATATAATTCCTTGTTGTCATACTGAAACAGAAAATGCATTTTAATTTGATCTTTTGATATCACCATTGCGACATCCAGTGAAAGTCTGGTGACCCGGCCCCCCTATAGACCATGTCGACCCTTGCGACATTTTGCTATACAGATAAGCCCAACCAAATGCACAACACTGTAAAATCATGCAGTTTTGGATCATGTGAGACATACAAAAAAAAAAAAACAACTGATCACCAGTTCAACAAATCTGAGCATTCGGTAAATTTTACCCCAGGATGACCTTGAAACCATTTGGGGCTATAGCGCTTTTAACTAAGGTCCGGTAACCTAGGCCATAATACTTTTTCTAATCTTTAAAAAAAAAAAAAAAAAAAAAAGTACATTAAAACACAATTTGACTCGATTATTTACATGTTTTCACTGTGGGTTAACTTTCCCCTAGAGGAAGGGGTCAGCAGTCCGAAAATTTGCAAGCACCCCATCTTTTCTGACAGTCTGTCCCTATTGATGAAAAACAGCACGAACATCAACTTAGCACCAAAATCCTCGGAACTGTTTTCATGACAAACCAACCCCCACTTTATCCGTGTCACCGTTGCTTGTCACCCATATTATTTCATTGTGAGAAGCCCCACCCCCTTTGGGGTTTGAGATCTAAACTCTACCTAAGACTGTGTCAATCCTTTTGCTTAAGAATCAAGAGAAATAGCGACACAGGCACATCTCCAACATAATATTCATAAATTGAGAACAAAAACAGTACTGTAAACTGAGTGAAAATTTCACTCCGGCAAAAATGTAAACTCTATAAAACTACTAACTTCCAAATGTTGTTTTTTTACTTAAAGAAAGAATTTCCATTGAAAAAAGTACAAAAATCGCAATAAGGTGATCCAACTCTGTTTTTGTGTTGTCCTTCGTTTAACTATCTCACAGGGGAGTTTCCTTCCACTTACACTCTCAAGAGTTTGAAATCTGCTCTTTTTGGAATGATATTCCCTCTTTTTGAGTAGAATTTTAATGTGTTAACAAGTACAAGCCACCTTCCTGATCCCCAGGGGTCCACTTTGATTTTCGGGTTGGGTATAACCCATGCTCGTTCCAGGGTTTCTGAAAGTATCCCTAACGTGACCAATTTCAGTGAAATATACTCAATATACCACACAGTTTTGGTGAAATTTTCAGTTGAAAATATACCCCTCACGGGGACCAATTTCAGTTAAATTTCCGCCTTGCAGGAACCTGTTTCTGAATACTTAATACAAGTATATAACCTTTAAAATAGTGAATCACAAAAAAATGACACTTGTGCTCCTGCAAAAAAGAAAAATTACACACTCAGGCCTAGGTTATTTTGCTGATATGTTTTAAAAATGTATTTTTCCTATTTGTATCATTGAACCAGTCACAATCACAACTGGATTTGATCTAGTAAAATCCATTTTTAATAAAATACATGTTGTGATCACCATAGTGTTAGCAAATATATGATTGCTTTTAGGGCCCTAGTATACATTCCCGGGTTTGAGATCTAAATAAATGTTTGCTATCCATGTACAATAAACAATTAATGCCCAATTCCATGCACAGGAAATCATCCCTACAATCCTGAGAAAACCCCTGCTAATTTTGGCGTTATCCATCTCTTACACGATAGGGTATTTTTGCATAAACTTTTTCTTCGTACACATAGGCAGTTGATAATACACCCCCTGCATCGGCTCTGTTTAGCACCCCTAACTTCGTCATTCCTTGCCCATTTCAGTCACCAACACTGATCTGTAATCATTCACAAAGGAGTCAGGATGGCAGACGCAGAAAGTGAGTACTTTGTTCAATTTTGCTTAAAATATTTTACTATACTGACGTTATCGCATTTTCTTTTACATATTTCGTTAGTGTAATAATTTTTACACTCTTTCATCCCAAATACGATCTTAAAATGTATTTTTTTCGTGCTCAAAACTAGTAGAAAGTGGTTAGGTTTCTGCGATGTTTACATTGTTTGTATGAAGGCCAGACTCGACTCTGTGTGTAATTCAATGCCACGCCCCAGTGAGCATATACTACGGGCCCACGTGTGTAACGTGCTTTTGTGGGTTCCTCGATCAACTCTCCGAGATCTGTCATTAGACCGTGAATGTATAAAGCCCTTTGTTGTCTGCTCTGGGCTAAAAATTATTTTGATGGATCAGTCTTTGTTTAGGGTCTATGAATATGAAAAATTGTTTATTAAAACATATGAACAAAATAATTCTGCTCTGACTTTTGTTTAAAAATGGTAATTCAATTCGAGTGCTTATCATTGTGATTTTTAAAGCAATATTTAAGAAAATACAAATGCACATGAAGAAAATGTTACAATGTTGGCTTTGGCATTTCATTAATAAATAATGAAAGTGTAATATTATTTGGCAATGTTCCACTGAAAATCTATTGTTTGGTTCATACCATGCCATTTTGACAAAGGAATATTGTTAGTTTGAGAGCAGGTGATTTAGTGTTTGTGTTTTGTTGTGGTCAATAACAAATAAACCTAAATTAGAATAATAATATACATTGCTACACAAACAGAAAATTTAAAGAAAGGTTCAACACCAATGCTTATTAACATTTATTTTTTTTTATTTAACAATGTTTAGGCATGAATGGAAAATACACTATAATTTATCAAATAAAAATGATTTCTACCAAATTAGCTAAAATTGCTCTGTTTTAAAAAATATCCAAACGATATTTTTTTCAATGTTAGAAATTAGCCGAAATTAGTCATGTACATTCAGCCATTCAGTAGAGAGTGGCTAAGAAAAAAAACAAGTTTGTCTCAGAAGACCATGCACATTTTGTTTAAAATTGGTCTTTTAACTTAAAAGATTTTTTTTTTAATTATCAGAAAAAATATGAAAATTTGGCCACCAAGCAGCCCAAAAAAAATGAAAAAATTGGATTAAAGATGTAATAATTTTATTTTTTTAATCCCGCATTTCACAATAGCATTTCTCTAAAAGAAATAAAAAATGCAATTGCATTTGCATTTTTCACATTTCTTCTGAGACAAAGTTTTTTTTCTAATTGTTACTTGCATTTAATTTGAAGTAGCATCCTATCAAGGTGGGAAAGGCTAATTAATTATTGAAAGACTGTTGAGGATGTGTTATGAAACAGGATGAAGAGAAAGCAGGAAATTGCAATTAATTTATCAGGTGCTACCTTAATTGTAGTGTCATTTGGTATGGAGGTAGGCCTACATGAATTTGTTTCATGAGCAATTGTCATACGTGCCAACCTTCCCTGTTTTATAGGAATCATCCCTATTTTGAACTTTGCAAATTGCAAAAAATAGGGATATCCTGATTTCTGAAATTTCAAACAAATCTTGAAATAATTGCCAGAAAAGTCCTGAAATGTTTTTTTGGGCTCCTGAAGCTCTTCATGCAGCTTCAAAAACACTAAAACCCAGTGACTTCAGGAGAATCTGCCCCTGTGTACTCCACTAGAGGCCCTAAAGTGGATCAGAAAAAGACCCCACCCATAAGGGCTTTCGTGATGAGGTGTTTGTGACACATACAATCTGATTTTTGGGTTCTCAATGTTTAACTATTTTCTAAAACATTTAAGGAAATTATATGGATGGGCTGCACCCAGAGGGTGTTTTGAATCAATCCATGATGCATAGCAATGTGCCTATACCGTACTGTACTAAACACATGTCAGTACTTATGGATAAAAAGTGTTCCAAAAGTTAAAGAACCACAAGACATTTCATAATCATGCAAAAAATTCTAAGTACTAATGCTTTGTGGCTAAAATGAGTGTTAAAGTCAGGGGTTTTATGTGTTAAGAATAGGATTTTTATGTGATCACATGACCCTATTGAGGTGAAATTTCCCAAAACTGGTGCATTGTGGGATTGACCCAAAACACCCTCTGGGCTGCACCTTAAAAGGTACCACATTAGCTTCCTTATAAATGATTGATTGTTTTCTCATTTACCAGCTAGCTAGCTAGAATTTAATTTTAAAAATATAAAAAATTAAAGACAAAATAAGACTTGCATAATTCCTGTCTTAAAATAACATGCAAAAGCATTGTTATTTAGATTTGGTAATATCCAGCCTGAAATATCAAAAGTGAACAAAAAGAAAGAAAAAAAGGAAAGTGCAAAATCTAACAAAAGAGAGAATACAAAAGTATATGGGAGGTTTTTATAGAAGCTTTGAGCCTTTAAACCAAACCATTTTACCTGGCCATTTAGGGGCAGCTTCCATCATGAGGTATCAGTGATGTGTTACTAGAGAATAACCGATATGATCGGTATTCTTGAAATCGGGCCGATTATGACCTTATCGGATCGGTATCGGCAAAGTTCTCATTTTTTACCAATTTTTCTATACCGATTAAATTAATATCAAAGAGGTCCAAACTTGAATTAAAATTGTTCCAAAGTGATGTCCAAACGGTGAAAATAAATCGAAACTGAAACAATCAATTTATTATTTATGTACACAAGAGTGTGTATGTTGTTCCTAACGTACTATTTCGCCAATTTAGTGGCTTACCTAATCAATCTGCTACTTTCTGGCAGCTTTTGGCTGTCAAAAATGGCAATGATAACACAAAAAAGTACACAGAAAAAAATCGGAATCGGAATGAACCGATTTTGAAATTTTAAAATCTGTAATCGGTATAACAGATATTAGGGTGATTGGTTAGACACTATGTGTTACCCAAAATTTTTTTTTTTTTTTTTTTTTTTTTTTTTTTTTTTTTTTTTTTTTTTTTTTTTTTTTCCCCCCCTCCCCCGGCTGAAAGAAAAATGACAGATTTTTTGGCAATTTAATCAGCAATTTGGGGCCATGCCAAAAATCACCAAATTTTGGCAAAAATCAGCAATTTGGGGCCAAAATTGGTTAAAAATCAAATCACCCCTCCCCCCAAATTTGACTTTTTCCAAAAAAATCAAAATAAGGGTAAAATTTCCTACTCTCTCTCTCTCTCTCTTTAGTGTATTTCACTCAAGTGTTATTTCCAGATATGACTCATAATAGGATTAGGAACCAGCAGTCTTGCATCTCTTTTTATTTTTTATTTGATTATTTATAAAAGTAAGGAGTGGTACCCTAACAATAATGGGATACAGTACATAGTTTTACTTTCTCTTTCATAGCAAATTGATTCACTTATACTCATATAAGAAAAAGAAAGGGCTGGTTCAGTCATAGTGCAAGCATGCATTTGCACATTCAGAGAGTTAACCTTTGGCCTGCTAACTGGATTATGTCCAAGACCACAAATTTAATGGCATTTTTTCTTCCAACCCCAATTTTTTTTGTTCTAATGTGGGTGACCAAGCAAATTTGTGACAGATTTCTTTACACATTGTAGGTCATCTGTTAAGAGATTCCCATTTAGTGATGCACAATTTTGAATCATGGAATCAGATTTAAAAGTGCAATGAGAGATTTCAAGTCATCTGTGATGTAGTGATTTTTAATAGATTAGACACTCAGCTAGATTCCCAACCTCTTATTTGGCTACAGAAAAAACTTAAAATGAAAACAAAAGGTGATTAGTATATATCATTATCAAATGAAAATTCAATAGAAAACATAGGCTTAATTTTGTATTTGCTGCTATAGGAAATGAGAAATTTCACAATTTTTGTACCAAAGAAACAGTTCTCAGCTTAATCCTTTCAGATAGGGATGTTTTTGATGGAAAGCTTCACACCAGTGCAAAAATCAGAATTTTCACATCTTTAGGGACCCCTGGTATTTGAAATCTATCGTTGGACCTTTAAAGATATGTTTGTAGTGTGAGAGATGAGGAATTTGAGAAAGAGATGTCACCATATTACATAGAAAATTTAAGTTAAGATTCCCAAAAGTGGGGCTGGGGGAAGTATTTACTTCCCCAGGTACCTCGCATGGTGATCAGTTTTCTTCAGAAAATAAAACGTGTGGGGGTGGGGGAAGCGGCATATTAAAGTTAATATTTTCTATGGGATTTATAATGATACTTTTTTTACTTTTTACTAAGTATGTAAAGTGCCTGGTTATTACTATGCTAACATAAGGAATTCATCAGAATCATGTCGCCTCATTTAGGTTTGTTGCCACGCCAACTAGCACACTACCCAGAGGGTGTATTGAATGTATCCCACAATGCACCAGTTTTGGAAAATCTCACAGGTCTCAATAAGGTTATGTGAACCCACAAAAATCTACACTCATTTTAGCACTAGTAGGCCTTCCTAAACAAATTTTATCGTGATCATAAAATGTTTTGTTGTACTTTAAGTTGCAATGAGAGATCTCAATTAGCTTCAAGTCATCTATATTTTCTGTGATATTTTAGATTAGATTATAGATTAGACACTCAATAGATTCCCTACCTTTTATTGGCTGCATAAATAACTCAAAATGAAAACAGAAGGTGATTTGTATATGCTATAGTATGCTTATATTTCAATAGAAAACATTCATGTATGTAGGCTGAATTTCATATTTGTTCCTATAGGAAATTAGAAATTTCATAATTTTTGTTTACCAAAGAAACAGTTCTCAGATTAATCCTTTTAGATGGGAATATTTTTTATTGAAAGCTTTTGACCAGTGCAAAAATTAGAATTTTCACATTTTTTAGGGACACCTGTTACTTGAAATCTCTTGTTGCACCTTAAAAACATCTGGAACACTTTTATCCCTAAGTACTGTCAATAGTGACATGCATTTAGCACAGTACAGTATAGGCACATTGCTTTGCATTCTGGGATTGTTCAAAAACCCCTTTGCACACTAGCTATCACTGCAACACTTTGATTGTGATATCCCCCTATAAACAGCTCCCCCTTTTTACTCCTGGATGGAGAGAGGCAATCAAGCTGAAGTGCATTGCCCAAGTGCACAGCATGTTGACTGCAGCAGGACTCAAACTCACAACCTTTAGATCATGAGCCGGTTCTGACTTTCAGCTCCACCAAAAAAAAATATAGGATTTGCCATAGAGGAATTTCTCTCCTTCCTTTCCCATCTGTATTTTTTTTGGCCATTAGAGACCACATTATAAAATATCACAATCAAACTAAGGCAAGAATTATGTATAATGGAGACTTTAAAAAATAATTGGATGAATGTGGATAATTATGGATCAGTGTCCAAAAAAAATTCTGACTTTATACTACTCCAAAGTGCACATATGTAAAGTGCTGGGTTCATTTTCTTTTTTATGGAACATGCTGATTTAGACCTACATGTATGGGCTGACAATACAGGAAATAAATGTAGACCCCTCTTATTTAAAGATACTCTCGTTTCAACAGTCTGCTTGAATACAAGTAAACTTTCACTTCCAAAAATGAGCTTAAAAGTTAGTTTCATCCTTTTGATCAAACAGTATTTCAAAGAACCCACGTTTGTTTCGGAATGTTGTCTGAAATTTAATCGAGGACTTAATCCAATATTGCTCCCTGTGAGAAAACACACAAATTTGTCTTGCATGTTTTTTCTGACATTTTGACATTACCCCTTCTGAGAATCTGTAAATCTCTATTTTTGGGAATATCAATAACTGATTTCTGTCTTTTTAAAAGAGGTAATATTTCATATCTAGTTTAAAATATTATGAATCGTTAAATGCGTTCTGTGGCTCAGCATCACAGAGGTAGGCCTAATAATTTACTTCAGTAATAGACATTTTAAAAAGAGTGAATTGACATAAATGAAACATTGATAAGACCTTTCATGTAGATAGCAAGACAGTGATATTATTTCAATTTTAAATGTGAATTTTCCTTGAAAATTAGGTAATTTTCCCCCTAAAATGCTTTGAAATAAAACTTCAGTGGTTGTACATGTATATTATTTGGTCCTTTATCTTCCCATAAAACATATCAAAACATAACATCCTTGCACCAGTACTGAAATAAAAACTTGCAAGATCCCCCCTGGTAGGGAGCACATATACAAATGAACTCATTTTAATGAGTAATTAAATATTGTGTTAATATGCATAAATTATGACACAGTGCATGGATATTACATGCATGTACCCCTACCCACATACCAAGTTTAGTAAAGTTTGGGATTGGGATCGGGAAGTTCACCTTTTTGGTAATCAGCCCATCAGAGCAAATATGCAAATGAGCTCATTAATATGCACAAATAATGATGACACGGTGCACAGGTATTACTTGCATGAACCACTACCCACATACCAAGTTTCATCAAATTTGTACATTTGGATCATGTAGAGGTTCACCTTTTTAGTCA
Organism: Ophioderma brevispina; assembly: GCA_023653785.1. Lineage (NCBI taxonomy): Eukaryota > Metazoa > Echinodermata > Ophiuroidea > Amphilepidida > Ophiodermatidae > Ophioderma > Ophioderma brevispina. Next base: position 33,503 of record JAMKCH010020620.1, on the reverse strand, counting down.
ACCTAACCAAGTTAACCTGATTACCAAAATGGATCACACAGATGTATCTAAGGGGATCTGCTCTCAGAAAAACCATGGGGATAATAAAAATGATTGATTTTTTAGGTTGGACAAATGAAAGTGTAATACTAGTTAAGGAGTGTTTACTACTCCCTGCAATATTATTAGGTGCTTCACAATTGATTCGGTAGACGTTTCAGAAGTCCCATGGATGCAAATGAGGTATTACAATTGATTCCGTCATGCACTGTATGATGTTGTGCAGTAGCGCTTGACGGAATGAATGGCAATACCTCATTTGCATCCATGGGACTTCTATATGAAACGTCTACCATTGATTCCTAGTTTCCTTTTGCCTGCCTGCACGGTGCACCTGGAATTGGAGCTGCATGAAATATTTAAATATTTAAGCTTGATCATGCCCTCAAGGAAAGTTGCACATCAATTTCATCCTTTATGATAATAAATTACATAATTAAAAGAAAAGAAACACACCTTCTTTTAATGAAAGTGTACAGCAAGTCTAAAAATTCAAGATGAATAAAATAATTATGCAAATAATCAGAATCTACTCTGAAAGACTCTTAGAGTTGCCCCTAGGGGCCCATGGGCTGTTCAAACTCTGCATTTAAAATTCTTTGACCTGGAAAATTCATATCAAAATTTATGAGCTTATAATATGTACTCCAGCTAATACTTATACTACCTGCCCATAATAATACCTGAATTATTCTCATTTTTAGGGTACGTAATTGAGCAACACACATGCTCATAAAGGGAAAGAATTACCTTTTTTTTCAATCAGGTATTATTTTTCAACTCAACCCTTTCAGACATAGTTCTGTTCAGTACTGAAGAAGAGAACTCTGTCCCAAAACATGAGCATGAAGTATGCAGTTGAAATACCTATTCACAAGTCTGAGATGAGTGAAAGGAAAAGTGCTTGAAACTCCCCGAAGGGCCTCTCGGATCACAAGACTTGAAAGAATTTCTGTATTGGATGTATACAAAAGTAGAACAAACAACTTGGCTCAATTGAGGAACATTTTCCATACAAAAGTGAAAGTTCTTACACCCTGTTATGTTGTGTACTGTGACTGTATACTGAGCAGTTTGTCATGCAGAAATATTCAATTCTGGTGTAAAAGTAGATTTTATGGTTGAAGAAAGAATTAAATACCAGTTGCTTAACAATTTACTATAGTAGCTGTTTGTTTAAAGGGGGAATGACCCTCAGGGGTCTTGATAGGGAAACTTTAAACTTAAAGTACATAGAAATGCGAGAAAAAATACTTATTTTGAAACTGATTTTTATCATTCTAAGGGAATATAATTTAATTTGAATTCATGTATATTAGATATTTAGTGAACTGAAAACTATTGTAATTACTGTAAACAAAAGCAGTTATTTTGATTTGTAAGTAAGTACTGCTGTAATATTTAGGCCCATAACGGGGATTTGTTTAGGGGAGGCGTGAATTTTTTCAAAAGGGGACCTTTTCCCCCCAAATTTGCCCCTCCCCAAGGGGGGGGTGAAACTTTGGCAAAAGTGGATTTTTTTTCATCAAAATAGCATAAAATCCCCTAATTTTTGGCTCGCTCTGCTCACAAATCAATTTTTTGCCTTTTTGAGTCATTTTTATGGGGTTTTAAGGGCTTTTGGGAATTGGGGGCATACACCCCCCCCCCCCCTTACTGGTTACGGGCCTGGTCATATTGAGGTGAAGGTAATTATTGCAACAAGGTCTTGGACTATAGATGATTAGAATTAAATTTATTTGGAGTTAACCAATTTGAAATAGCTTGCATTGCCACCTCATAGCAGTGTAACTATTAGAGGAGTGTAGGGTGAAGTGGTGGATTTGAAGTTTCACTTTGGTAAGAGGCTACTAAAAAGACTGATGACTATTGTGAGTGATGGGGCTCAGTTCCCCAGCCCAGGATGAATTCCAAATTGAGATTGTTTATTTTTGTAGAAACTTTGTGTAGTTTGCTTGGATTGTGTGACTAGTAGGGTCAAGCCCGTCAGCACATGCATGGGAGGGCCAAATAAAATTCCAATGTAGATTTGTTTTCGCAATTTTGTATATTCTGTCCGTAAACGGACAGAAATTACAGCACAGTAACCTATGGGACCACGGAAAACGAGCAATTGCTCATAACACAAAACCGCAAGAACGGGATCAGCTCAAATTTTGAGAATAAGCTTTTCTCAAGGAAACCTTGTGATCAATGAATAAAACAGAAGGTGCTGAAATCACGAAATGCACCTTTAAATCAGAGTGATTCTAACACCTTCATTTTTGTGTCGCCTGCCCTAAGGCAGGAAGATACATAGGGATCACTTTGTCCACTGTTGTTGTTGATGTCTGTTGTTGATGTCTGTTGTTTTTTTTTTTTTTTTTTTTTTTTGTAGAAACTTTGTGTAGTTTGCTTGGATTGTGTGACTAGTAGGGTCAAGCCCGTCAGCACATGCATGGGAGGGCCAAATAAAATTCCAATGTAGATTTGTTTTCGGGCTTCACTAGTAGCCCAAGCTTAAAGGTACATGTTTCGATTGCCTTTGTGACCCCTTAATTTACTCAAAAGTTGTTTTAATTTTATATGGAAATCTATATTTTTTCAATCGTTGTCTTGAAATTTCAGCTTTGAAACTTGTGCATTTCTTCCAAAAATCATAGAGCAAAAACTACAATTTTACCATCATCAAAACCAAAGGTTTGTTTCTCACAAAACTCTTGTGAGTGCATGCGATTGTCATTATCTTAAGTATCATGTAAATAAAGAACATGGTATGCTTAAAGTGGCATTTCGTGATCCACAGCCTCGTCCCCCCGACTTACCTAAAAAATGTTGAGATTTTTATATCATCTGAACAGTTAGCCTTAATCGACATGTGCCCAATCTTACATGCAAATTCAGATGCATCTGTGAGAAATTCGCAATTTTGTATATTCTGTCCGTAAATGGACAGAAATTACAGCACAGTAACCTATTGGACCGCGGGAAACGAGCAATTGCTCATAACACAAAACCGCAAGATCGGGATCAGCTCAAATTTTGAGAATAAGCTTTTCTCAAGGAAACCTTGTGATCAGTGAATAAAACAGAAGGTGCTGAAATCACAAAATGCACCTTTAAATCAGAGTGATTCTAACACCTTCATTTTTGTGTCGCCTGCCCTAAGGCAGGAAGATACATAGGGATCACTTTGTCCACTGTTGTTGTTGATGTCTGTTGTTGATGTCTGTTGTCTGTTGTTGTGAAAAGGGTTAACATTTGCCTACAGGTAATATCCTCATACTTTGATGGATTTACACCAAACTTGGGTCACAGGTGTAACATGGCACCCCCACTTGTTGATGAGGTCAAAGGTCATATACCAAGGTCAAAGGTCATGTGAGGTCATATTGTAAGATAGGCTGAAAATGTAAAATTGACCTCATTTGAAAAGTTGAAGTTCAATTGGAACCAAACTTGGTTTATGGAGTTTACATACAAACCCTCATTTGTTTATGAGGTCATGTCAAAAGTCATGTTAGGCCTATCATTCACTAACCGCGACAGCAGGCGACACAAGCAGTCCGAGGACCGATGTATTTTTGTTTATGGAAGGCTGACTCAGAGATTTTGAAATATAAGATTTGTGTGTAGGCTGTACTAATTCAGTATAGTCAACTAGAACTGAGATAGTGACCTAAAATGCTCAATTCCAAAGTTTGAGATGAATAGGATATTTCGTTTTGATGTATAACATTTAGGTATCGTTCAACGGTACCATAGGATACTGTGTGAGTGAGTTTACAAAGTTGCGATTTTCTATGACGGACATTGATTTCAGCTTAGCTATTTCACTCAGTGGTTAGTATGTGGACTAGAATTATTATGCAAAAACAGATTTGTTAGAAAATTGAGGGCGCCACCCTTAGGAAATCAGCCTTTAATGTTACACATGGCATAAAATTATGGTTTACAGACTTTTCAATGCTGTCACAGGGATGACTCTCCCCCCCTACTTCCATTCATGGAGGAAATCTTTGCATCTGATGGTATTTTTGTTAGATTGCCTTTGCCAGATGCCATTGTCAGTATATTACAACAACATATTGGTATGTCTTTAAGCTTCTTTACATTCTTGTTCCAAACTGTAATGGAAAAACATTTTCCCAAATAAAACCCTCATGGATGTAATCACTTGTAGAAAATGTGCAGGCAATCAATAAAATATTTGAGATGAAAAATGTTAAGGTTTGAGGGAGGTCCCAGCTTAATCATAAATAAAACCCATGTCCCCGATCAGTAATATGTTAAAAGTTGACAGATTTGTTTTGAGAAGAGCGGCATTTTTAGCATATTTTTGTAGCAAGTGTCAAGCGCTTGCAAATGCGGCAGGTAGTTGTGAGAGTTCAAAGGTCATGTTTGGATCAGGTGTCCCCTTTTGACCCCGAGGTATTTATACATCACTTATCTCTCAACAGTTGTGGCTGTAGCTGTGACCTACCAAATAAAACATTATTTGATAATGGTGGGAAACTATGAAAAGGATTGGATTCTTCCCATCAAAGGAACAAGCAAATATTCAGAGCCTCATTGGGAAAAAATGGTAAAACCAGTGATGTTTGTTGGCAAGTTATTTTCACAAAATAGACAAGAGCCATAAAAACGACATTTATGGCAGTAATTTTTACACAGTTTAAAACAAATTTCCACAGCAAGAATGTTTTTAAAAGTAGTTGATCATTATTGTTTGTGTTGGTGATTGTGACAATCTGTGTCCACTGTCCAGTGTAACTAAAAAGTTAAACAGGGTGCCCTGCACAAAAATCCAAAATGGCTGCCAAATTGTTAAAAATTCATTTTTTTATCATAACTCAATTGTTCAATTTACTTAAAGCAATGACAGCACATTTTTTGAAGAGCGCCCCCAATTTTCCAGATATTTTGAGATTTTTGCACAGAACGCATTTAAATGGTAGAGCTCAAAACTCTCTATGTGTCGCAAAAGAAGGAATTTTGTAATGAGAATAATTAATATCGGAGATCTCTGATAATAATTCAACGGCTGCTGGAAACATCCTTCCAATATGAAATAGCTGGGAAATTGCGCTATGTAGGTGTCTAAGCTCATCCATTAGTAATTTGGCGTTTCCAGCTCCGCCATTAAATTACAATCAGGGATACCGGTTCTAATACAAAATCGCTTCTTTTATGACAAATATGCATTTTTTTAGCATTAGCACTCGTAGGTATAGTTTACTAGACAATTACCAACACAACTGGGCAAAAATCTCAAATTTTGAAAAATGAGGGAGCTCTTCAAAAAATTTGCTGTTATTGCTTTAATTTTGGTGGCAATACTCATGTTTTGGGGGTATTAGGAATCATTCTATGCAACTTTCATCCTACCATAGCCTTTCATTTTTGTGATATTGCAGTTTTTAGCTATAGTTTTGCTCAAATTTGGGCTGTAAGGGTGCTTTCCCAAAATAAAAAGCGTGCATCCCATGAAAAATGTTGATTTTGACATTCCAAAAATTGAAAAGGGTTTTATTCGTAGCACCTGAATTCCTGAATATTTAACTTGGATGCTGTTTGCTGTTTTGAAACTACAAGCTTTTTAATGAAATAAAAATACCCTCCATTGAAATCCACACATATGAAAGTTTGTTGACCCTTGTACATTGTAATGGGAGTATTTTCATTGATGTTGAAACTGAAAAAATGTAAAGTCTTAAACAGCTGTAATCTTCAGGAAATTGTGAATCAACAATTCTGATGATGGCCCACCTCTGAAAATTGAAAACTTTTAAACCCTCTTTTCATAGGATACGTACATTTTGGCAAAGTGTCCTCACAGTCCAATTTTGAGCCCAATAAGTTTCATAGAATGATTCCCTATATGCTATACATTTGAGAAAACATTGGGGGATGAATTCAGTATTCTGCCACCACATCCTTCAACATGCAGTTTATTCCGTTGAGGCTGCCAAATTCATAGGGTTGTGGCACAATACTAAATTCTTTTCAACATTGGTATCGCCACCAAAATGAAGGTAATTAAACAAAAGCTTATTGAGTTATGGTCAAAACTGTTATTTTTTTTTGAGAATTTGGCAGCCATTCTGCAAGTCTATAGAATATGCGTAAGTTATTTCTTACAAATGCAAAATGGCAGCAAAGAAAGGAAGAAAACAGCACTGTTCAAAGATATGAATCTCAATTGTTGTAGAGATTGTCCGTACAGACAGTAATGACTAAAATTTCCAATTTTGTCTTTATTAGATTGCTTTCAGCCTTGTAACTTGTAGGATATGTTAGGATAGCTATACATGTACTTGTTATATGTTTTTGATTATTTTTTGAATTTTCTGATTTGGCAAATCACTGATAGTATCTTTAAAGCCTGTGCATCACCCGACCATAGTTTAATATCTAGTTGTCTAAGAAAGTGGTTCATTTTAACACAGTTAAAACCACAATTATTTTTTTTTTTTCAAAATTCAAAATGCCCATTTTGTCTCTAAATTGCTAGTATTCACATCAACACCTTTTTTACTGTTCTTTGTAAAAAACAGACACTAAAGCATATAGCAGTCTTGAAGATGCTCTTTACGGCTCTTTCTAGACTTGAACAAGTTGGATCCCAACATTTATTAGTAAACAATGCATAAAAATTGTCATTTCTTGACAAGTACGACTTGCTAATCTTAGCCACTTAAAGGGGTATTTACTATAATTTTTAATACAACAGTGCAAAAAAAGGGACTTGGAAAAATAGGGGTGCGCTTTGTTTATTCATGTAGACCTATTTTGAAGAAATTGTTTATAGTAGCTTTAAACCATTTTTATATGTTGCTGGAAGGATCCTAATGTTACCTTCAAAACTTAAAATCCCCTAGCAAGGTGCTTGTCATGAAGGGGAACTTCAGCACTAGCACTACAGAAGCAGGGGACGGGAGACATGTCCACCCAAATCTTCAATCCCCTCTTAATTCTGAACATATCCTTGTACACTGAATTTAATCAATTCAATTTATATGTTCACCCCCCCCCCACACACACACACACACAAATTTTGCAGCTGTTGCCATCACTACTCATCCTATTGAAGAAATGTGGTGAAGTTTCTTAGCCTAAAAATTACCTTGAATACCATATCAAAAATGTTCTCTCCAAGATGACCACCAATTTAGCCCACAAATTGCGTTGGATCAGTTTGAATTTCCAACATTCACGCAAGAACTAAAATGTAGCTTTGAGATAATAGTGTTGACCCAATAACCAGTAAATAGACTAAATATGGAATGTAGCATTGAAATGCTTTTATTGGAATTACTGGAACTGTAAATGTATTTTTTTTTTCGCAGCTAAACATTTATAAGGTTAACAGTGGCGTATTGGGCCCTACCCTCTCTGAGGGGGCAAATTTCCCAGTCTTGGGAAATTTTCCCTCTCAGGGAGTGTCAAAAGGCCAATTTCCCGGTCAGAGGCTAAATGGCTGATTTAGCATTATTTTTGCAAATTTTTTCCCGGCCAAGTCGTCAGGGTGGCACCTGCCCCCCCCCGCTTTTACCCAGGTTGTGTTGGTGACCAAATTTCAAATGATTTTTAATAAAGCACGACTTGTTGGTTTGCCAGTGACTCTTGCTTCGATGTTAATGCCTACTTGTCGATGTTGCGTTGGTCAACCATTGGAACAAGCTATCATCAGGACTCATGCAAATCCATCCTGAATAAAATGACGCAGACAAGAACACCCACATGTGTTTTTGAATGTAATTATTGACGCAAAATTATCACATATGCACCGTCCACAATTAAATATACACTCTGGATTTTTTGTGTACCCCATACACATAATATCTTTTAATTCCTGAATTAAGCCTCTATGGTCGAAAGATATCACAGGTTATTACCAAAATTTGATTTGATCATGATCATGTGCAGCATTTTTTGTTTTTTAACAAATGGTACACTACCTACCTCTCCGCTAGACCAATGTCGTCTAATTTTCCGTGGTGACTCTTTTGTTATATTTGTTGAAATCACTCTTCATATAATTGAATGTGATCAGTGTCATACCAGAGGGGGGCAGGGGAAGCTCCCCCCCCCCACGGGGAATCTTCCCCCTAAAAAATTAGTGATTTCAGCACCTTGCCAATTATATTGAAAAACACCATAGGCTATAACTGTACTAACATTTTTAATATATGCTCAGGGGCGAATTTTAGGGGCGCATATAATTCGATCCGACGAAAAACTTGGGTCTACCCGGCGAGAGTAGCGAGCCAGAAATTGGCGCCATGACTAATTCCTGTATCTGTCCCCTGATGCTGCCCACCCCCGGAAAATATATATGTGCCCCCCCGCTGCCCCCCCCCCTGAAAAAAAGGCTGGTTATGGCCATGAATGTGATTGAGCATATAAACCCTGCAATTTCCCCCCTAACATCGAAAACATGAATCATTAAAATACTGTTGGACATTTGCAAAACCCTGGCCCAATAGTGGTGCCATAGGGGTATGGGGAGCAATTGGCCCCTAATTTTTTTTTCTTCCCGGCCAGTTATTTCCGCCTGGCCAGAAGAAAAATAGAGATTTTGAAAAAAATTTTTGGGAACCCCTTATATAAAAAATACAGCACTTTTGGCAAAAATCAACATCTGGGGCCAAAATTGTTAATTTTTATGTTTTTTAATATTCTTATTATTTTGTTGTTTTATTAATAAATTTTACTTGCCCTCCATTTGCCCCCTCCCCCAGAAAAAGGTCTGGTGCTGCCATGCTCTGCCTGATGGTCTGAACAAAATAAAGTTTGCCCCACACGACCAACTGGCCTCTAGCTGTCCGGACTCAATCCATTATGCAACCCAACAGTTCCGCCCCTGCCAAGATAGCCTTTCACCTTTTTGAGAGTAGGTGATAGAAAGCGTGTCCTTGGAGACACCTTCAATGGTGAAAATGCACCTCATAAGTTTGTCATCGGTGACTATATCATATCAACCTATCGTGGTCAAATGAGTAATTTGCCAGTCTTGCAAAACCATCTGGGACAATTCATTATAAACTAGTGGTGTGCTGAGATGTATGAAGGCATTGGCAGAGTGTGCATTGGGTTGGCACTTGGCGAAATGTCAAGAAAAATAGTGGAGAAAGCTGTTAGTACCAAAAAGTGGTTCAAAGAGAAAAGCAGAGCCACATTACAGAGGGCACAAGATGTGGGGCAGACCAACCAAATTTGGGGTGGGCAAAATGAAGCAGTACATAAAAATGGGCATCAGTGAATTAAAGGGGGATGGCCCGATTTAAAGATATGAAGTTTTCATCTTTATAGATTGGCCGTCACCCCAAAATCCCATCTGTAAAGTTTCGCGCCGATATTTCAATCCGTTTTGCCGTGAGATCTAAAAACGTGATTTTGTAAGCCCCATAGAGTACTATGTAAAATTAATATTGGTCGACCAAAATGGGTCACATTTTCGCTCGTAACTTCCAACCAAATATCCCTTTGCCCTAAAATTCCACAGGGTAAATGAGAAAAATAGTAGCTTTCTTCTGATACCAAAATGTTGACCACTTCCGGTAAAATCTGGGCTTCTGGGGACGAGGCTATTAGCGATCGGGCCATGGACCTTTAAAAAAACATAGAAATAAATCAAAACCAATTTTGCTCTAAGCAAATCAATACCACTTCATTTTAAACATTCTGTACACAATTTTTGCTCATTTGGGTAACAAATTGTAATCATTATGGGGGCTGATTATCTGACTGACTGATTTGAAAAGTGATTAAAGGCACTATCAGTGATTTGCTAAATCAGAAAATCGAAAAAATCATCAAAATTTTTTTGCATGTTATAACAAGTACAGGTATCCTAACATACCCTGCAAAGGATAGGACCAGAAGCAACCTAATAAGGACAAAATCAGAAGTTTTAGTCATTACTGTCCATTCGGACACTTACTACAACACGTAATTGAATGGAGATTCCTATCTTTGAATACTGCTGTTTTCTTCCTTTTCTGTAAATTTGTCAGTTGGAAAAAGTAACTTCTACAGACTTATGCTTCATTTTTAAGCTATTCCTGCAAAATTAATAGATTTTGACTCTTTCGGATAAATCACTGACCCAGTGGGCACAGATCAAATTTAAACGTTGAAATGACGTTGAAACACGTTGATTTGCACACTCACGTTGTTTCACGTCATTTCATCGTTGAAACGTTGATCTATTGCCACACTGGTGTGATCAGTGTCTTTAATGTCCTCAGCAGAATAATTTATGGAGAACGATTCAAAAGTAGGTGTACAATATGACTGCAAATGGCGGGTATTGTATCCTTGTTAAATGAGTTTGAATGGGGACTGTGAGATAAGCAGTGTGTGTTGGGTGTGTGGGTATGGTGTGTGTGTGTGTTTTGTGTGTGTGGGGGGTGTGGGAAGTGGGTGGAATGTGGTAAAATTGTTAGCATGATTCTTTCATGTGTACTATGGATTTGATGAATCCACTGATGGATTTCAGTGTAACAGACACAGTGAGCCTTGGGTAGAGTTGCACTTTGTGACCTCAATACTTTTGGGGTCAAAGGTCATCTAAGAGTTATTGGGGTAATTTTCACCTAAACATTAACCCTGTATATAATTGGTCACTGTATCACTATCAACAGGGGTTCGCATATGCGGCCCGCGGCCAATAACTGCCCCGCAAACCATTGTTTTTGGCCCTCCCGACTGCTCTTACATATAAGGGAAACATAAAGAATTCACGGAGTGATTTGCACTCAAGTCGGGAATTTTCCAATATGTTTAGGCATTCTTCTGGCCCTTCAGCTAATATATTGAGAACCCTGCCTATCACCATATTTGATGGATTAAAGGGACTTGAACCCAGTGAGCCTAGGTGAGTACATCAATGCATGTGGATCAAAAGGTTCATTATATGGTCATTTTAACACCAATTAACCATGTATATAATGGTCACTGTATCACAACTTGATGGATTTCATGGGACTTGGACACAGTGATCCATAGGCTCCCAAACTGATCAAGACATTTGGCAGGGACATACTTATATACACCACTGAGGGCTACAAAATCAATTTTTGTTTCCAATATGCTCTGAAAATTTCGGGATGGAGATGAGGGTAAAGGTTTATTTTTGGAGAAAAAAAATTGTGTGGAGTCTATGGAGTCTTGTCAGAATTTGACAAGAAGACTAATTTTTTTCCCAAAGGGGCATAATGTTTTTATTTTTACACTAAAATTAGGGACGGAAGGTTACCGGACACCAGATTTATTTTTAACTTGGCCCTGTGTAATAATTTCCCCCATGTTTTCTGGTTGAAAATGCTAATCTATAATCATCAGACAGTACTATCGTTCATTGTAGTTGTCTTACTGGGCTGTGTGGGCGGATAACAATCAAACCAAGCATTGTTAGAGAGTCCCTTTAATCCAAGTTGAGAACACCTGTAACTACATGTCTTTGTTCTGTTTCTGTTACAACGTGCTGCAGTGCCTACATTGTAACCACTGGTACTACCACAAAAGAGACACTATTTAACTGACCTTCTTTTTTGCAGGATAATTCAATTCCCATATGTCTGACTCAGAGATTTCGAAAATATTAATTTTTTTGTGTAATATCAAATAGTCAACTAGAACTAAAGAATAAGAGTTACCTAAAATGCACACTTCCGAAATTTGAGTATTAATCGAATGTTTCGTTTTGATGCAGTAACATTTATGTGTAGCTTTACGTCCCATAGGATACTGTGTATAACGAAAATTCCGGCTCCGGAATATTTTAACAAAGAGTTTTTTTTTTGTGGTTGGGTGTTTTTTGTCATTTTCTCTATGAAGAATTGATTTAAGCTTAGCAATTTCACCCGTTATTCGTAGATGGACCATCATTATTCATATCCAAAAAAACACGATTTTTTTGGAAATGGAGTGCCCCCTCCTCAGGAAATTCTGAGGAATCGGCCATCGTAAGATGAATTAAAAATGTGTCATTGTCCCGAACTATATATTATAGGTCATAAGGTATTATTTAAAGGTTGCAAACGAGAGATTTTGAGGGCACCCAAATTTGTGTCATAAATAGTTATATCATATCGATTAACACCAATAGCTTTCTTTCTTACCTCGTATTTGGCCACAGAAATGTCTTAATAGAGAAAAAAGTGATTTTCAAATAATAGGCTGAATTTTGTATTTCTCCTATAACAAAATTGAATATGACTCACAATTTTTGTACCAAAGGAAACCTTTCCAGCTTCATCCCTTTCAGATGGGATGTTTTTGATGAAAGCTTCACCATAAGGGAAAATTCAGTATTTATTCGATTTTTTAGGGACACCTGATTATGTGAAATCTCCGTTGCACTTTAATACTCCATTCTTAAAATGTTGTCACCCTGATTCATATCTGAGGGGGCTGACCGATTTGTATATAAAGTTTTCATCTTGCTAGCCCTAACACTCCAAATACAGTGCCACTAAGGCTAGAAACTTCCCTAAGTTCCCAAATAATGTGATGACGTCATCATACGCACACACATGGACAGAAATTGTGGCCATGCCAGGACTCTCCTCCTGTCTTGGCCCTCCTGGTCATGGGATTGTGCCCGCGGGCCTGGGTACATTCGTGCCAAAGATGTGTACTCTCTTTAGCTTCTATCCCTTTACAAGGCTTATAGCTTATAGCGTGGAAATTCAAACTTTTGTATGGTGGAGCATGTGTCCTGTGCCCTGATTTGTTTGCCCATTGCTGGGCAATGAATCCTATTACGTGGCACTTCTACTGCAAAATTGTTAAATTGTTAAAATTTTCCTTTTTTGATTTTTTTAATTCTATACATTTCTCAAAACAACAGCTTTTAGACAATGTACCAATGGATCGTATGTACCGACGGAACATTTCATCAGGGGCACGTGGTCCCCCAGCTACGCCTCTGTTCATGGACTCTCAAAAGCACAATCTTCAAGTATAGGGCATACGGTCCCCCCCCGGTTTTCATGAAACGGGCAAATTTTGGGATGTTAGACACAACCCAAAAAAATTGTTGTCCCTCAAAATTGTATGTTTTATGTTTTAAACATTTAAGTAGTCATACCTATTACGGAAAAATAATAGTGCCAACAACACTTCTACGTTTCTGGGCACAGTATTCACACAAACATTTTGTACAGCAAAAAGATAGGGTTTATTACGTTATCAAATTTTAAAGCAACACAATATGCAACTGATTACATTATCGAGAGGTTACTGGGAACATGTTTTATTTTGTACGAAGATAAAGTTTGAATAGCTAATTGAACTCAAGAAAATGATCCAATTTGGTTTAGTTTATTACGTTATCCTTGAGTAGTTGAATTCGGCCTAAAATAGAATAAGACCTCATAATAAACAAATATTAAGATAACCTTTTACTAATTTAATTCTAAGATACATTTAATTGACACCGTATATTCCATTGTGTGGCCAATTAAGTTGATAAGGTTCGACTAAAACGCATTCAACGTAATAAACGATAACGTAATACACAATAGCGAAGTAACACGGTTTTGACCATTTTTCATTTCACTCTCCTCCGTTGACTAAGATGTATCTGATTGACAGACTATATAATTTTTTGTGGTTGGAAAATCTGAGTGTCTATGCCAATATTTAAAGACCCTATCAGTGATTTTCCTAAAAGAGTCAAAATCTATTTATTTTGGCAGGAATAGCTTTAAATTGAAGCATCAGTCTCTAAATTCTCCTAAGTTACTTTTTCCAACTGACGAAATCACCCAAGAAAATCACGAAACGGCAGTGTTTCAAGATAGGAATTCCCATTCCATTACGTGTTGTAGTACGTGTCCGAACGGACAGTAATGACTAAAAACTTCATCTATTTGCAGGGTATGTTAGCGATACCTGTACTTGTGACATATGCAAAAATCTGATTTGATGATTTTTTTGATTTTCTGATTTAGCAAATCAACTGATCGTGCCTTTAAAAGTCTTGTTTGTTGCTGTAAAAATGTGGATACTAAACCCTTCCTTTAAAATCGCATTGTTTTAAAAGTTCAAACATTTCTTAGACTTTTTAATAGTCATTGTGATCTGAAGCAAACACTATTTCCAACTGCTGCATTATGATTACCAAAAATAAAGATGCACAATCAAGTATCTTAGTAGAAGTTTTTACCATACTTACAGGGGGGGTAGACCTCCAACCTAACAGCAAAACAGCAAATTCAAAACGCATCAACTTCCGGTGCAGTCTGTTTCATCAAAAGACTCCGTCGGAGGGCGCTCCTTACGCATATCGAACGGTACCATAGACTTGACTAAAGACGAGGCCTGGTCACGAATATTTAAATCTACATGACCGTTATTGAAATTACATAACTATTTTGCAGCGGGGTTAATCAACTAACCCCGACGGATTTTGGAGCCAATAATTTTTTCTTAATTTATCATGATATTACTAATATCTTTTTAACAAAGGTTTTTTTTAATGTCACTGGGACCGAACTTCCATAGTAAATGCATGTACCATTTCTCCAAATTATACCGTTTGGAAATCCCCAATTCCCACTCGAGCATATCGTGTCCTACCCCCCTGCATACTTAGCAACTGTTTTGTGAAGTATAACGTAAATAACAAGGTTTTCACAGACTTATGTTTGTATTCAAAATACTTAGGAATTATTAATATAAAATAAATTTTAGAATAGCAATGAAAAACATCATTACATATTTTCTTCTACACTGTTTGGCACCACTAAACATTGATATTTCGGAAGAATTCCAAGCTGCTAAGTATTTTTTCATCTTTTTTGAATAATTTAAGTTGTGTTGGACAATCAATTTTCCCCTTTTTTCGCTGTTTTTGAGAGGCAAATAATCTCATAGAAAGAAAACGAAAGCTGGCAAACTCATATGCCCAAATGCAGCTAGCTCAATGGCTCCTTTCAAATATTACCATTTTTGTTCGCAATAAAGCCTTGTTTAAAAATTTTTCTTAACGCACAGACACAAAATTCTGGAATGGCACAAACACAAAATGCAAAACACCGTTTTCATCAAAATCACCATACACCCTAAAGGTTGTGCATATTTCTAATTAGGTGAAAAATAAAATGTCCTAGGCTGGATGGTCTTGTTTTCAATTGACAACATGCCCACCTTTTTTGTTTTTGGCTAGTTTGCAGTGCCTTTTGTCCCTAGCAAATAAAAAAATACCTGATTTTAGCTATTTTTATTTAAAAGGTATGCACATGGTACATGTTATTTGATTAATTTAAAATTCAACCCTAAAACAAGTAGGCGTATGACTGCGTTTTACTATCTTAAACAAGTAATCCTGCATTCGTACCAAAGGCAGAATCTCTTGTTTGCACGCCTACGTTAGGGAAATGTTACACACCCTGATCCAAGAATATGACCATTTATGAATTTCTAATAAAAGACACTTTTGCATAACGTTTAAAAATCGGTGATACATATAAGCTCCCCGTATACCATACTCTTCATTTAAATAGTCAAATATTACAAGGCTCATTGTACATTATACAGGCTATTATTGTGAACCATTACACTATATGATCCATTGTTAAAGGCTAACTCCGAGATTTTGAAATATAATTCTTGTGAGTGAAATTACAAATAGTCATCTAAAACTAAAGATAGTCACCTAAAATGTTCAATTCCAAAGTTAGAGATGAATCGGATTTTCCGTTTTCATGCAGTAAACCTTTTTGCCATAAACAGTGCCAAGGATACCGTGTATAACCAAATTCAGAATCCGAATTTTATACCAAAGTTGTGAGTTTTCTATTGAAGGACTTCGATTTGAGCTTAGTTTATTTCACACAACGATTAGTACATGTATATGGACAATCATTATGTAAATGCAAAACACACGATTTGGTAGAAAATGAGAGTGCAGCCCTCATCGGGAAAATCTCCTACGTCCCTTTAAAAGTACACCTATTCAATTTTTATCCCTCATTGCAAAGTTGTGATGACTGTGTGCAGTGTGCCATATTTCTGCCTATCATTAATAATATCTTTGAGTCATTTGCATATTTCTTTAAAACAAATCTCTTTCATCTACACAACTGGATAATGCAGTGAGGAATTCACTTGAAACTTGGTAAGGTAATGCAACATGATCCTGGTGCTGTATATTCTTGTATCACATTGTCTTCATTATAATGAATATTAATTGAGCTCATTGTATAGATTTCGTTAAAATGGAATTCATCCACTTTACACTTTAATGCTTGAGGGATTTACTGAAACTGTAGGATTTAACAGCATGTTCTCTATTTTTTTTTTTAAATTTATACATGTTGCAGGGCACACTATATTGGATTCATACTCTTTTCTGTGTATTAATACACATTCACATCATGTATTTACATCGATCTGTTTTCATATACTGTATCTAGTCATATCAAGAATGTCCTTAATTAATGAACCTTTTGACACAGATGATAACCAAGCTTCATTTTTATGATCAGTTCCTCTTGTCATGGTATTGTAGCGACATTATTTGGCAACATATCACCAACTATCATATGCAAAGACAAAAAAAGGAACATCACTTAAATTCTTATTTGACTTAATTTTTGGAAATTGGCTTATGAATTATTAATCGATAACTAAAATTGATTAACACTTTCAAACAAATTCATGCTTATCTCAATGTGAAATTCAGTGTTATGGTTCTGTAGGGTAGTTCCCGATGGTCCACAAAATACCCCTGCTGTTTTTCATCACACGCCCCATACAAAATTTTTGTAAGCAATAATTCTCACAAGTTTTAGGTTCCGGTCTGTTAAGGACATCTATGATTTGATGCTCATTCGCCTCAGCTTCAACCATTATCAAATAAATAGCATTTTGGTTGTAGTTGTTTCTGTATGGAAATAAATCTCGCAAAAAAGAAGAGGGAAAAAAGAGAATCAGCATGACCTTGCTTGCTTCATTCAAGTGTGGCGTTCAATTGAATTGTCTAGCCTTGAGATTCGTGTGTACATAACTCACAGTGCTTGGGCTATTTTGAACAGGCAATTTTGGGTAATATAGCCAGAGGCTTGTGAGCGACAGTAAATCGCATTTGGCACGTTTTCGGTTCCTAGGAATATGTAGGATGGGATCAAATGTCATGTGGAACTCTTTCAAAGAGATATCGACCACAGTGGTGAGTTTAAAGGGGCTTGTTTGTGATGTAAAAGTTATAGGAACTAATCAGAATTATGAATATAGCTCACGAAACCATTTCAACTATTGTTGGGCCTATATCTAACAATGTAAATCCTTTATCTAATGCCCGATATTCAACATGAATCCTTTATTTCTGAATCAGGGTCCTTTTCGATTGGGACAAATAAAAGTAGCTAAAATATGCGGCCTTTACTTGTAATCGTATGCTTTTGCTAAGGTTATGTAAAGGAACCTGCATTTATATCAGCTTTTTGGTTGTTGTTCAAGTGCCTTTGTAATAATAATTACATAAATAAGATGATAAAAATATGAAAATTGGTTAATTCTATTGCACTGTATTTTAACAAAAAATATGAACTGTTTTCTGTTGTAGTTTGAATCTGAAGTTGCACATTTTGTCCTGAAAGGGTTCTTTTAAATGAATGTTTACTTAACCCTGGTAAGGTTGTGGCCATTTGGAAAGGGAGTGTATTGAAGATATTTTGTGGATTTAAATTTTCACAAGAAGAAGGGGACACAGGGTATTTTCTGAGGATACATTTGATCTAAAGTTGCACTTGATTGCTTGAAGAACATCTGTTATGAGTTATAACCATAGAGTCACATAAATATAACCTACATTAACAATCAGGGGTTAAAATAGTTATTTTCAATTTTATTTAAAGGCACTATCAGTGATTTGCTCAACCAGAAAATCGAAAAAATCATCAAAAATCAGATTTTTGCATGTTCGTAACAAGTTTAAGTATCCTAACATACCCCACAAGTTATAGGACCAAAAGCAAACTAATAAGGACAAAATCGGATATTTTGGTCATTATTGTCTGTACGGACACTTATTACAACACGTAATTGAATGGAGATTCATATCTTTGGACACTGCTGTTTTTTTCCCTTTTCTATCAATTTTTTGCTTGGAAAAAATAACTTATGATAATTCTATAGACTTATTCTTCACTTTTAAGCTATTTCTGCAAAATTTATAATATTTTGACTCTTTCGGATGGATCACTAATAGTGTCTTTAAATAGTTGAATGGTATATAATCAAAGTAATCATTCTGATTGAAACTCAATTGGCAATAGCAACAATTGATTTTTGAAACCTGTTGGAATAATTACATTAGATTATTTTTTTTAAATAGAGGTAAATAGGTATTGCATTTTATTTTTCCCCTTTTTTACAATTAATTTTGTCAAAATTTGACAAAGGCGCCTCAAGCCAGCACTTAAGCTGTAATAATAAGCTGTTTCAAGCATGTTCATTTGCATTATGTGTTTGTGCCAAAGGTGTAGCCTATAGCAATAGGGAATTAGGTTGCAGCCAGATCGATGGCCGAAGCAGGTCAGCGGGTAGTGTTGTCGTCATCATTGTTCTTGTGGTTGTTGTCAATTTGATTTGCTAGAGCCTTATTATCCATTTTCTGAAATCAATTCATATGGGAAAGGTTTTCGCATAAATGACCAAAGAATCAATACAATGTTAAAATCATTGTCCAGATCTGTAGAAGATTGTAATTATAGTAGCTGGATTCAACACATTTAACTTTAGGCAAAAAAAAATTTGTTTCCAGTAGGTATAGCCGAAAAACCTAAATGCAAAATATATTTTTTTTATTTTTTTATTTTTTTAGTTTAATTTTATTTATTTGAATAGGAAATTCCTCAGAAATGCCTCAAATAACACCAAACAGATTCAAACCATATTTTACTGTAAAATTATTAGTTTATACCAAAATATTAATTTGGGATTACTTACATTTTATTTAAAATGAAATTTCTCTCTCACAGGCACCGTTTAGAATTTTAATTTTCTCAACTCATAAAATAAAAAAAATGTGGTTAAAATGGCTCCAAAATCAAAAAAGTGCATGGCCTACTGGAAACAAACTTGTTTTTATTTTTTTGGCCTTAAATTGCATTTTTAAAATTTTTTTGGCCTTAAATTGAAATTGTTCTTTCAATATTCACAAAAGAACATGTTTGAGTGGGTGATGTTAAAGGCACTATCAGTGATTTGCTAAATCAGAAAATAAAAAAAACATCAAAAATAAGATTTTGGCATGCCTGTAACAAGTCTAGGTATCCTACATAATTATCCTACAAGTGATCCTAAAAGTAACATACACGTAAGGACAAAAATGTGATGTGATCTGGGAAAACCCGCCACATGTCGCACAGGACAGTTTTGAAAAAATAAAGAAAATACCTTAAATCTGTTATGTTGTACTTTATTTTTGTCAGATTATAAGCAAACTTTTTGATATGTGTATATAGAAGAACGAAGTAAAAAGTTATGGAAACTTTATACTTTCAAAACTGTGCAATGAGAGTCAAAACTCCAAAAATATAAATTTTACCATGTGGCGGGGTTTTCCCAGATCGCCTCACAAATCACAGATTATTTTAAAGTTCAGTAATGTCCAACAAACACATCCTACAACACACAATTCAATCGAGATTCACATCTTTGAACAATGATTGTTTTCTTCCTTTTCGGCAATTTTTCAGTTGCAACAAATAAGCTTTTTGAAAGGTGAAACGAGACGATTTCAAGTCATCCATATTTCTTGTAATATGCAGTGATTTCATATAGATTAGTCACAAAATTAGATTCCCTTACTTTGATTGGCTACAAAAAAACTTGAAAATGAAAACCAAAGGTGATTTGTATAGGCTATATTTCAATAGCAAAACATAGGCTGAATTTGAAAAGTTTTGTTGCTCCGATACGAAATTAGAATTTCACAATTTTTGTACCAAAGAAAACAGTTCTCAGCTTTAATATTTAAGATGGGTGATATTTTTTGAAATAAAAAAGCTTTACACCAGTGCAAAATCAGAATTTTAAATTTTGTAGGGATACCTGTTATTTGAAACTCTCGTTTGCACCTGTAAGCTATTCCTGCAAATTTCAAATAGTTCTCTTTGGCTGAATCACTGATACAGAAAAACTCTTATAAATGCAAAAGTTGAGACCTTGACTATCCATATTATTCAGTAGTTATCATTACCTCTTCTGTTTTACCCCTCGAGCCAGAGGACCACAAAAGATAAACCTAAGTCAAAAATTCAAAGTGATCTGTTTAATTTATGAATATTTTTTTTTTTGTTAAAGTTCCCCATAGGCAATGGTGTGATTTTAAAGAGTAAGTGCCCCGATTGGACATTTAATGTAGAGTCAATGGTTTCCTAATGAAAAGGTCTTTACTTCATTTATTTACCGGTAGGTTACTTGATTTTGGAGGTGGTAGGAATACGGTAGGATATGGTTCAAAAATTGAGGGACCTTTCCAACAAAATCTCTGACTGTCTCTTAAAAAAAAAAGGAGCAAATTGACTTACAACCATTACGATTTTTAGCCCAAAAGGGCATTATAAGTCCCTCTTAAATATACCCAGACAAAGGAGAACATTTGAAGTGATGATGTCATAGAGTTATTTATAGCAGCCTTTGTTTGGGGGAACAACCAGCTGTCGACAATGTAACAATGCAGATCATGTGTGAATTGCAACATGAATGTAAGCGGTCACAAACAACACTATGTACCAAAGAAACACATGGGTATTTTCAGCATATGGGGTCGTTAGGCCTAGATTTGGATATTAGTTGCCAAATCAAAAACATATGAGACATGTATTCGAGCATGTAGGCGAAGGTTTTTGTTTTTTCTTTGTATAGCTCAGAATACAGTTCTGTTGATAAAAATCAAAATGAAATTTAGAGACTTAATAAAATGCAGTTGTGTTGCCAGCATTCACAGAGTGGAGTGATGAGGAGGCGTCGAGGGATTTCCAAGGGGAAGCCATTTGTTGGTATTTAGAGTTGGTGGCGGAAAGAGCCTGCTGACATCGTTCTTAGAATTAGTTTGTACCTATAATGTATGCTCCCTTTCCCAAATTCGAGCTACACAGTTTCTTTAAAGAAAATGTTAGTCAGTGCCTGTAACACCATGAGGACTGCCAAATCATGTACCACACATTTCTCAATGGGAATGAATTTGGCAATGTGAAGCCGGGTTAGAACGAGTTTGGGGTTTATGTCCGTATTGAAATGCGTACACGATTTGGCACTCCACGAAACTCTCTTGAAATTGGCAGCAGTGGGTTAAAATGCAATCAAAATGTCTTTTTCAACAACAATAATTAAGAAAAAACATTATTTGTTAAAGCAATAACAGCACATATTTTTTAAGAGTGCCCCCAATTTTCTGGATATTTTGAGATTTTTGTCACAGTTGCATTGGTAATTAACTAGTAATAACTGTGAATGGTATAGGCCTAGCTCAAAACTCTCTGTTGTAGCAAAGAAGGAATTTGTAATTAGAAATAATTAAATCGGAGGATCTCCGATAATAATTCAAAGGTGCTGGAAATGTCTTTCCAATATGAAATAACCTGGAAATTTGAGCCATGTACGTATCTATGCTATCCATTAGTTGTTCAGTCATTCAAGCAAGTCAATGTTAGAGATCTTTTCGTGAGGTTGAAACATATTTCATCAATGGACGGACATAAAAATTTGGTTATGTTTCCAGCTCCGCCATTAAATTACTATTGGATATGCCGATTCTATTTACAAAATTGTTCTTTTATGACAAATACGATTTTTTGAGCATTTACTACTAGAAGGTATAGTTTACTAGATAGACAATTGCCACACAACTGTGCAAAAATCTCAAATTTGCAAATTGGGGGCGCACTCTTCAAAAAATGTATGCTGTTATTGCTTTTAAGAACTTTTAGATACTGGCCCCTGTTAAATTGACAGGGCCAAAATGAACAAAGATGTCTTTTTCAACAACAGCAATTAAAAAAGCTTTAGATTCATGATTTTTTCCATATTCTGAGACCAAACTTTTTTTGTTTTCGTTTATTTTTTCACTTCTACGTAGAGTGTATTGAAATGCATGTTACAAAAATTACATTATGACTCCCTAAACTATCACCCGATATCTATATTGAATAGAAAGCTGATGGGAATTGAGCACACAATAATGTAGTGTGAAACTGAATACTCTCATGTGATCAAGATTATAAGGAGGGCACTTCAAAAGAACTTGTGGTCATCTCCTTGAAAATCAAACCCGTGATGTGTTGACATAGAATGCTAGCAATCTTGATCTAATTATGGGTATAATTTTCAAGAGTTGGAAAGTCTATCATCATAGCATTGCGAAGGCAAAGAATCTTATAGAGTATGTATTCTATTAAGTGTCACAAAACTGAAGGCACAAAGATTAGCATAGTGGGCTGTATTCACAAAGGTTGGTACTGACTTAGTGCCAGCTCTTTTGAAAATGGTGGTTTAGTCCTACAAGATGGGACAGTTCAAACTTTCTAGCATTCTCTCTGGAATGAGAAAGAAAAGGAGTAATTTTGACCAAGAACTGATTCACATAATAGATTTTCCCCTCTTTGGTATGTTATGTTAGCTTTCAGCAGGGACTAAGTCCTATTTAGTCTAGGACTAAGTTTTGATCCACTTTTTGGGAGTTCTTTTGGGATAGTGTGTTTTTGCATTGTTTGGAGGCTGTATGATGAGATGGGAAATATATCTACAGGTCAAAGAAAGGAAAGGTGCTCTGAGCTACTATATGCTTATCCACAAGAGCATATTCACTAGCTGAACTGATTTTCATTAACCTGACTATTTTCATTAACTGCTCTTCCTGAAGTTGGCTCCTTGCGAATAGTTCTGCTCTCACAAGAAAGGAACAAAAATCTGCTCCCTCAAATTACAGGCCAGTGTAAGTAACATTCCCATATCATGTAAGCTCTTAGAGCATATATAGTTCATCCCCACATCAGTAGACACTTGGGAAAAGCATAACATCTTGACTCCAAGACAGATGGATTCAGGAAAAAAACACTCCTCTCTGTGTTACTCAATTTGTCTTATCAGCTGACGACTGGGCTAAGCTGTCGATGCCGGAAAGAAGGTGGACATTTCGCTATATTTGCACTTCTCAAAGGAGTTCGGACACTGTGCCGCTTGCGGTATAGGTCTGAAGGCTAAACTTCACATGTATGGGATTACGTGGAAAGCTTTGCCATGGATAACCATATTCCTTACCAAGCATAAACAGAGAGTGGTGTGATTAATGCTCCAGCTCTGAGTGGGATTCTGTTGACTCCGGAGAGTACCCGCAGGGCACAGTACTCGGTCCATTGCTCTTTTTGCTTTATATAAAAGAAATAGTGATAAACTCCAATCTGAAATACGTCTTTTTGCAGACAACTGCATCCTGGATTAGAACATTTAATTCCAATTCTGACTGTGATAAGTTTCAGGATGACATCAACAAACTCCATGAAGGGGCATTATTTGGAAGATGGGAATTCAACGCCAAATAAGTGTTATGCTATGAACATATGGGTAATACAGAAAGCAAATTGTTCCTTCATAAACTACAAGCTTAACACCATCCGTTGGCTTTTACAGTGGACCATACCAGTGTAATCTTGGAGGTTAGTCTTTCTCACCAATTTAAATGCGGACTATCAGTATGGTATATGGTGAAGAAGGCAACCAAATTCTTGGCATGCTGAGACGACGAACCTTTGAAGTCTACAGACAGCAAAGACAACAGCTTATCTGGCATTAGTTCGCCCGCCCCTGGAGTATGCGTCAGCAGTCTGCGACCTATGAAGCTAAATTATATCAACAAGCTTGAGATGGTGCAGAGGAGTGCTGCACAATTCATTTTCAGAGCACTTTTGTTTTTAACAGAGAAGAAGTAGGGGCTGGTATCGACAAAGCTGTTGTCGACAAGGTTGGCGACAGTGCACTTCTCCAGGCATGGCGACAACCATGGCAATTTGTCGACAACAAATATTCATGGAGGAGCTTCTCCCTTTGTAACCGCCTTTCCCAGCAATCAAAATAATAATTGTAATTCCAACTGCCTATGACTTTATGAAATCTTGAATTTAATTTAACCAAACTTTTTACTTTAACCCCCAGTACGTATCAATAAGGAAATTATAGCAAATCTGTTGAACATAGTTTTGTTATATATATCCTTAATAAATAGCCAAATGACCCCCAGAAGTTGGCCCACTGTTGCATAGAGATGGTTCAATAAGTTCAACCAAACTCCCAATGGCCAGGCTAGCAAAGTGTGGAGTTGAAAGAGACAAAGTGAGGTTAATTGTTTTCCATACAAGTGCTCAAATCTAAAACCTTTGTGTGCTATAAAGTATAATAAAAAACAAAATTGATAATTGGCATTCAAAAGATTGATGTCGACCAGATTGTCGCATCGGTTTATGATTTACCACATGCTGGACAAAGAAAACACAAACCATTTACCAGTCTAGAAGCCAGTGTGTTTCATGTTACAATGAGCTGGGTTGGGATTCCTTGCAACAATGCCGCGAAAGCTCCCGGTCTAATCTGATTGAAGCAGATCTCATGGGTGATTCAGCCATACCCAAGTCCACTGTTAAACCATCCCCTACTAGATCAAGGCATCATGGTCACAGTCTTCAGCTGCACACGCCATTCTGCCGACAATGATGCCCACAAGTACTCTTTTGTTCCCAGACTTGTCGGATTGGAATAGTTTAACCAGATAGCATATTTCAATCAATGTCAATGAAACTCCTTTTAAAACCCAGTTAACTAACTTGATTAGGCAACGCGACAATTTAGCAGCAATTAAGTGGCCATTCCGTCTTCTCCCATGGCTTTTACATGGATTTGTCCTGAGGTCCGTCGCCAGGTAACAATCGATCCTAGATTACAGAATATTATTCTGGGTTATATTAATCATACCAAAATAAAATCCTTTAAAATGAAAAGGGTGGACCAAAGTGTGATTCCTTTTTATGAGTGGCTTGTAGGCCTTGGTTCGTAGGGCTTGGACACATGCCAAATAATATATAGGCCTATGTATGCAAATGTAGGTTTGTGACAGGCTTAAATTTCACTGGTGGAATGAAAAAGGTTCTTTCTTCTGATTCAAAATCTCAAGTATGATGGTAAAATCCAACGGTGAGGTACCGTTTCACTCCTTACTGAAGGGTACCCATGCTCGTTAGTAGGAATTTGAAAAACACCCCCTTTCGCGTTTTTGGTGAAAAAAACACCCCTTTTTTGTGCAAAATCACGATTTTTAGGGCCAAAAACTATACCCCCTTTTTTAGCTAATTCATTGAATGATTTTTAATTTACCACCCTTTTCAAACAAAACACGAATTATGGTAAATACAGTCAACGAAACACAAATAACGAAATGAGCAAAATATATCAGTATAGGCCTAGTCATCAGCTGAAGATTGATGCTTTATATTTGTTGGATGGAATCATTCACGAAAACTCACGAAACAAATAAATTTATAATACAGGTCTTTGTTCTGCGACGCAGGTGGGTACTACCCTTTTCAAAAATTTACGCAACCCCAAATGAAAAAAAGTACTTTTTTTTTATTTTGCGAAAAATAAATTCGCGAGAAATGATAGAGGAAAACACACTTTTTTCGCGATCCTATGAACGAGATGGGTACCCGGCCAGTAAGAGAAGTGATGGTACCGGGGTTAAAATGGGGGGAGGGGTGTTTGTCGATCAGTAACATCTTGAAGAGATGTTAAGAGAAAAATCGGCCCATAGCAGCACTAGAATTTTTATTTTAAACAATTAACCATTTTGTGCTTGTTCTAATCACTTTGCTCACCTTAAACTTTTTCTTTTCTTTGTTTGCTGTTAATGCAAAGTCTTAAGAGTGGAGGGCAATTGTGCAGTTTTAGTTATTATGCCATTTTAAAGTGCTTGTTCCACCTTGGGTCTATGTGTACTCTATTTGATATGAGAGCCAGCACTTGCATACACTCACTGCCAAGCATCATGCCATGGAAACAAACTGTTTTGCAATCTCTTCATCACTGTGCTAATACATGTTTTGATGGTTAACCATTAAAACAAGCAGTTGTATAGTCTCTTCTCTTGGAAAATAATGGATTTGGAAAGCTGAAATTTCAGGATGATGACAAGAGAAAAAAATGCAGCCTTTCAGCTTTATTCAAATTGCTAATACATACTTCTGGGTAAATTGGGGAGAGGGGTCCCAATAGTTGTGACGATCAAAACAAGCACCTTCTTCCTTAATAGAATATGGCTCTACAAAGCCAGTGTACTTCCATGATTTGTAGACTAGTATTATACATCAGAAGCTTTCATGTGGTTGCAATATACTGTGAGACTAGTGTGTACTAGTTACACCAAACACTGCACAATACACAAAAATATTGGGCATTCGGTGACACCATATAATCATACAAATACCTGTTAGGCCATGAAAAAAAAACAAGTTCATCTCAGAAGAACATGCATTTGGTTTAAAAAACATTGGGTCCAGGGCATTGTTTTTAGGTTTTGCCAAAGCAGCTGAAAAAAATGAAAAAGTTTGTCAAAATGGCAATAATAACAAAAATCGGCATTTTGCATTAGCATTTTTCTAAAAGAAAGCATTTCAAATTTGCATTTTAACATTTCTTCTGAGACCCCCCCCAAATTTTTTTTTGGCCTTATTTTATTAGTTAAACCATTTTACGAAAACATTTTTGTCAAGTCAGCTTCTTGTATAATAATAGCAATTAATTGTATGACGTTTTGGTCATAACAGAAACTATCACCCTCGCCAAGAAATTATCAGGCTCGTCTTCGACTCACCTGATATTTGATCTAGGCTGGGCGATATGCAATCAGGTGTATTTTATAAGACTTAATGGCAGCCACCAACTGCATCACATAATTGCTCAATATGTATGGTTGTAGGCTACTCTGCAAGTAACATCGGGCCATGTACATTTCAAGCTATCTTTTATTTCTGTAATTCATTTTAAAGTGGGCAGGAGGATTTTGTTCTTCAAATGCTACCGAGAACGTTTCAAAAGGTTAGTGTTCCAAAAGTTTAAACACCAACAAGAAATTTCATAATCATGCCAAAAAAAAATTTTGTAAACCCTTTGTGGGCTAAAAGAAGCATTAAAGTCAGGGTTTTTATGTGTTAAAAGTAGGATTTTCTGTTATCACATGACCCTCTTGAGTGACAATTTTGGTGCAAAATTAGCTTATTGGTTCTTTCAGTATCAAAAGTGGCAACATAATAACATGTAAAGAAACAAACATAAATTGGTTCTGTCCAGTAAGGATCCACCCAGTTGTCAAAAACCAATTCCAAGAGTAATTAAAACAGTTTCATCCCTCCAAAATTTTCAGGAAATGCTTAGGGGGTTAACTAGAGGTAAATTAAACTCTTTTTGCGTACATAGAAAGAAAGAAATTAGGCCAAAAGACTTAAGCTCGACTACAAAGTTTATTTACATATACCAAGATACAATCACAACTATTTGTTTTTAGTTGAGAAACACTGATAATGGTACCACATTTTATAATAAATGATCACCTTAAAACAATGGGGGTATGGGTTGTCGGGAGATGGTGCTCAATTTTGGAAGTGTCAGGGTAGGTCAGTGACTCACAATCTAGGGACATTCATTGAAAGATTAACCACAAAGGAGGGATTCTTTAGTAAGAATACCAAAACGAGGGAGTCAGTCAGTAATAATCGAGTAAAAGTGGGCAAATAAAGTTTCTGTCAATACAAACAACACCAATGTTTATTCTAGGGATCATTCATTGAAAGATTAAACCAAAAGGAGGGATCTTTTAGTAGGAAGTACCAAAACAAGGGAGTCAGTCAGTATAACGAGTAAAGGTTGGCGCACATAAATCATGCAATAGTTATGTAGTTCATTTTGGAGGCATAATGTCAAACAAATTGATGGTGAAAAAAAATCCCAATTTTAAGAATTTTAGCAACTTTGGAAAAAAATTATCAAAAACAGGATCATTTGGAAATTTAATCTAAAAAATGTTACAAAATTGTTTTGAATAAGGGGGTCATGGGCAACAGCGAAATAAACAAAAATGGGTAAATGGGTGAGAGTTGAAAAGAAGGGGGTCAAACCCCCCGTCAAGTATTCCCTTCACCATTTACAGTGAGTGCCCCCCCCCCCCCAATTTTGCACAGTTTCACTGTGATTTACTTATTTTGATTGATTGGCGTCTATCAAAATATCAAGAGACAACGGGCCGTAAACCAGGATTTTTTTTTCAACAGTCAGAGGACCTTTTCCCCAAATTTGCCCCTCCAAAAGGGAGTGAACATTTGACAAAAGTGGATCTTTTGTACCAAAATTTTAGACTTATTTTTTGAGGACAATAGCATAAAACCCATAATGTGTCGCTCACTTGACCAAAATCAGGTTTTGGCCTTTTTGAAGCCATTTTAAGGTGTTTGGGGGCTTTAGGGGAATTGAGGGGCTCAGCTCCCCTCGACCCCCACTGGTCACGGGACTGAAAAGAAATCATCTTCATGTGTATGTGTGTAGCTTGGCTATGTTTGAAAAATAGATACCATTCTCAGAAACTCATTCCACTTCTCTACTCTTTTCTAACATTTATCACAGGAGTTCTAGTCACAGGGCCGCTGGATAACATAGCCAGTCATAGTCATACGGAGAAACTGCAGCAGGATGGTTACAAGGTCAGGGGTTTCGGTTAGTAGTCTCCCAGTGATGAGAAACCAAAGTGAAACACATTAAAGAGCTTTGTCCAGATGCATGCACACCGAGGTGGAAAACTGGTAGAGGCAGTAACTTCAAAATGCAGAAAGCTGGAAAAGGTTTGTATAAATGCGCAGGATCGTCTTGAAGTACTATTAATGAACAGTCAAAAGGTTGTCTCAATGACAAATTCAACTGGCAAAATCAACCTCACTAAAACTTAAAGCAATATGGCACATTTTGAAGAGCGCCCCCAATTCCAAAAGTTGATATTTTTGCCACAACAGTTACGTTGGTAATGTATAGGAAAACGTATACATGCGAACGAGAAGTTGCTACAAATATGAGGATTTATTCACAAAAATAAGCGATTTTGTAATTAGAATTGGGATCCAAGATTGGACTAAACGGCAGAGCTGGAAGTGCTACGTTTATGTCACAGTCCATGTGAACTTATAGCCACTCAGAGAAAAATAGACCTCAACTTGAATTGCCCAAACTATAAAACAACTAAGTGGATGAGCGTAGCCACGTTACAGGCGCTATTTCCCGCCTATTTCACATTGGAAGGCCGTTCCAGCAGGCGTGAAATTATCGGGGATCCACGATAATAATTACTCTAGTACAAATTCCTTCGTTTGTGAAACCTAGACATTTTCGAGCCCTAACAATTCACAGGTATAGTTTACTCAAAATCTAAAAATTACTTTAAAAAAAAAACTCTCCAAATTTTGAAAAAATGGGTGGGCACTCTTCAAAACAAATGTGCCATATTGCTTGACAGGCCTACAACCCTCTGGTGAAAACACTTTTTACACTTGCTTTCAGCTAGATGCCTCCTGCTTTGTGGAAAGAAAACTGATCTGTTACTGCTCTGTATATGGCCTTTGGTTGTGAACTGAAAATTTAAAGGTGATGGCCGATTGAGGAGATGAAGTTTTCATCTTGATAGATTGGCCGGCACACAACCCAAAACCCAGGACTGAGAAGTTTCGCGCCGATAATTTCAATCCGATTTTACTGTGAGCAGCTCAAAGACGTGATTTGTAGAATAGAGCATGTGTAATTTAATATTGATCGACAAAAACAAGGGACACACATTTACGCTCATAACTTCCTAACCATCACATATCCAGTTCGCGCCTGAAGATTTCACAGGTAAATGAGAAAAAATAGGGATGTCTTTCTTCATGATACCAAAAAAAGGTGACCACTCGGTAAAATCTGGGGCTTCTGGGGACGAGGAGACTATAGCGATCGGCCAGGGAACCTTTAGTAACATTGTACTGTGAGAATCTAGCCATAACCCTCCTACTTTAAGACATATTAAAGGTGCAACGAGAGGATTTCACATATCAGGTGCCCTAAAAAAAAATCGAAAGTACTGCTTTTTACCCGATATAAAGGTTTCCATCAAAAATATTCCCAATTTGAAAGAATTAAGCCTGAGAAGGTTATTTGGTACAAAAAGTGTGAAAAGTTCTAATTTCAGATAGGAGTCACAATACGAAATTCAGCATATGTTTTATATTGCAATATAAGCAAATAAGATATTCTCCCTTTTCCTCAGTTGTAAGACCATTTCTGGAGCAAAATACAGGTAAGAAATCTATTGAGCATCTAATCTATATGAAATTTCTATTATGACACAATATTTGGGTGCTTCAAAATCTCTCATTGCACCTTTAAATATAAGTTTGAAGTCTCATTGTGACTTATTTTGCTTAGGAGGCATGAGTCAATGAATTGAGTCAATTATTAAACAAATGCAAAACTGCAAACTTTTACTTAATCAAGCATCATTCGGTTCACACATTCATGCATGCCTTCAAAGAAAACCTGGAAAAGTGGTCCCCGATGCACTACATTCACGCACCTAGCTAAGTATATGATTCAAAAGCCAGCAAAAATACATTAGAGTTCATGGATCACCATCAATGCTCTCGGTGTTTTGTTTTCGTTTCTATTTCCTTACCCCTCCCTGCAAAACCAACTGATATTATAGACACTAAAGTACAGATTTAATTTTACATCTTGAGGTGTAATCAGGTGTTTCCTTCCATTTATGTTAAAATTGCATGCTGATAATGAAATTTGCTGACATGCACATCGTGCATATAGGACAGAAACTTTACATGCACGAAGGAAAAGTTACGTTACGTGCATATGTGCGTGCGTGCACCCAGGTTATTTGAGCTCTGGCTATGTGTATACATGGAAATCTGGCTTTTTCAAATAAATTGAGGGTGCCCTTCCCATTATATCTCTGAATGTCACTTTAATGGCCAAGTCCTCATATATTGGGTCATGTCAGGCAATCTGGACATTTGATTAGGGTCATGATATCATAGATTTAGTAGGTTCATGAAGCAGTCAATAATGCAAAACTCTCAAAGGTAGAAAGCATTGTAGCATTTTGCATTTCTAGAAACAGTGAATTTCAGGGATTAAAAACACTCTGCTGAATAAACAATTGTGCATGGTAAAAAAATTACAAAATCATTTATAAAGACACAGTCTTGGTTTATACTTAAAAGTGAACAAATTGTTATTTTGAGATGTGGGTCATTTCCAACCAAAAAAAGGTTAGGGAGTTTTTGTTCAATTTTCAAAAATTCAACAGTACAAAAATCTCAACATCAAGAAAGGTTCAGGGTGTGTGCCCAATACAAAATGTGGTGGTATTGTTTTTAAGCCCACTTGTTTTCAGTGGGTCCATACCATCAGATTCAGTCAAAAATGTAAATAAAATCACATCAAATAAAACTCGTTTTAGTGAGCGACATTGCAAAGAATGAGGCACTCAAATCCAGTGTGGACCTTAACGTTTTGGACTCTAAGAGATCATGACTTGGCCATGGGATCAAAAGAAAAATTGTTCATTTTGATTACATACTTCGCAGAAGTGAACCATTTTCCACTATAAATAATAATAAATTTTATAATTACCATTTGTTGGTTATGGCAATTGTAAAGGTTGCACATTTTCATGAAAATGAATAAAAATGCCATCTCAATTTCTTTTCTGAATATCAGTGATCAAGGGACATACACCATGCTACATTGACTCAAGCAAATAATGGCATTATTGATAAGTAAATCCACCTGTATTCAGCGGACAAAGCACTTCAGATTCCCCTTTGTTTAGTTGGAACTGCAGAGCCTTTGTTACTGTCCATGCAGTTGAATAGATGTCAGGCGTTATAGACTGGTTATCCCCGCTCAGTTTAGGGTAGATGTTTCACATAGAAGTCTCAAGTACGCAAATGAGGTATTGCCTTTGATTCCGTCATGCACTGTATGATGTTGTGCAGTAGCGCAGGACGGAATCAATGGCAACTCTTTTGTATACTTGGGACTTCTATATGAAACGTCTACCCAGTTTGGATTGAGCTGACCTCGTTCGCAATAAAAATAAATTTTGAGGTTCTACTGTGAGTTCAATAATTTTGACTGTATATTTCATCATTTATTGAAAAAAGAAACTAATGTGAACAAAACTCACTGTGGATATGTTGCTTGGTAAGCTGTGACCTAACATTTTTGTGCAGAACCAAGATCCATAACTCATTGCGGGACCTCATTTGTATTCAATTTACCACCAGGTATTTAGAAAAATACAAAAGAAGGGGGTCTAGCAACCTATGCTAACAACACGGTAAATTGAAAAGAAATGGGGTTACGCGGCAGGTTACTCTAAGTTAAGTTTTGTTTCTGCACAAAGATGTTAGGTCACAGCCTGCCAAACAACTTTCTTTCATGATTTTTTGTTCATCTTTGTTTCCTTTTCGGAAAAATAATGAAATATATGGTGAAAGTTAATTGAACGCACAGTAGAAGCCTAAGATTTATTTATTCGTGAAAGAGGACGAGTATCTTGTGCTTTGCGTCATGAAAAAAAATAGCTCAATCTTAATCTGGTGATGAGCACCTGAAATCCTTTTATCTGGAAGTACAGAGCCATTGTTATTACCCATACAGTTGAAAAGTAATTTAGCTTATCCTCTTCATACCGAGCGGATTTACTGGATATCAACAGTGCTATTATTTGCTTGAGTCAATGCTGCATGATGTACATCTACTGGTCACTGATATTTAGGAAAAGAAATTTTGATGACATGTTATTCATTTTCAATCAAATGTGCAACTTTTGCACTTGACGTACCCCAGAGTATTGAAAGGTATAATTAGACAATAATAACTGTGCTGAAATCAGTTACTTAGCCGATATGCGTAACCAATGTCCTTATGCAAGCATCTTTCTCTCTTTGATCCCATGGAGTAGACACACTTATTGATCTCACCTGAATATATGCAGCCCTTTTTCAGTCCCTCTCAAATTTCACCAAATTCAGTTATAGATATGTCTGGCAAACCATGATCACCATATTTACCAATGGGGTAGTGTCAAATTGTCAAAATTATGACTTTGTGACAAGACTTGCAGTGGCCTCATATGATTATGACAGTGCTATACCTTATTTATTAAGTGATACTTTATTTTGCAACTTTGGCCTCAAAAGTTTAGTTGGCAGAACAAGCTAACAAAAATATTGTGGGTAGGTTTTTCTGGCTCTATTAAAAATGGGCTGCGAACGGTTTTGTTTGTTTGTTTGTTTGTATGAAGCTGTATATTTGTCTCACCTAAACATATTCAGGAAGAGACCATTTCCAATTTCAGGGCTGTACACTTGATTTTTTTTTGG
>JAMKCH010020619.1:0-20612 GCA_023653785.1 Ophioderma brevispina | reverse complement strand
TAAACTAGATAATGTTATAATCACATGGATTTAGATATATATGGGTAATCGGTTGGTTTCAGGCTCTGTACTTTCAATTAAACGAAATTATACCCCAGACAACACTCGTACGCTCGCACACCCGCACATGCGCGCGCGAGCACGCACGCACACGCACACACACGCACACGCGCGAGCACAAACGCACACACACACACACACAAACACACACACACACACACAAGCTCGCGCCCACGATCAAGACCGCAGACACGCATATAAACCACACGTACACATTCTCGGTTTGTATTTCTATGATATTTTGGTCACAGTTGGGTTATATCTGCAAAATACATAACATAAAATTATATGAAAAGGTGGTCAAAAACCAATGTAATGCAATAGAAGGCAACATTTAGGCATCATGACATGACATGTCATTGGTCGACGTTGGTTGACGAAGTACGCAATTATATAATACTGGTATACGTTTTGACTATTAATTAAAATATGTGACCGTTATCGTTTCTTATAATGTTACCCTGTTAAATTTCCAAAACAGCATTAGCTCTTAAGGGACTTAGACGTTTACTCTGATCTAAATAGACATCAAACTAAAAAGATTGTTAATTGTGAATATTAAATATTGATGGCATCCACGTCTTTAAAGTTTAAAACATTGTTTAGGTTTATAATTGGGCTGGGTTAAGATGTGTTGTATTTTTCTTAAGCTAAGCGATTTTTCAACAATATCTCAATCAGAGATAAAGTATACCTTAATTATTAAGAAAAGTTATGATATAGGTCATTGACCTGTTCGTCTTAATAGAGGGCGCAGTTCGGCATCTACCTTTGTTGTTTACTATCGGCGGGTGACGACTTATGTAAAATTATATTATTGTGAAACACAAAAGGATAGTCTGACCAAATTTTTGATGGATTTTTATTTATTTTTTAATACATTAATCATTTAGCTTTACATGTGATCATTTGTAAGCAGTAGAGGTCAATATTTGCACTCGAATAATGGTAGGCAGACGGTGTTTTGAAGCTTTTTGAGTAGAGACGAAATTTGGTCATTTTCAAAATTTTGCTTACTTTTCTTATTTAGAATATAATTTTCTCATTAAAATTAAAATAATATCCGCCAAAACGTCATATGTTGACAAAACGCAATAGATTTAACTCTAGTTTATATGTGAAGTCTATATTATTACCACCAGGGTCCCTACAATACGTAAACACAATAAAACCAACAAAATGCCGAATTTTGGCTTGGCAACTCGACGGATTTCATGCGGCGAATGCCGAACAGCGCCACATGCGTCAAAACGAAAGTGTTAATATATTTTTTCTTAAAAACTAATTACATATTAATAGAGCTTTATTCCTCCCAAATAATATCTCATTTAAGCTAGCATTAAGCAATGTAGAGTCTATTGAGTTCTTATGACTCGACAGCCTGCCAAGGACCGCGGCAAACACGTCATTTTGTGTCGAGTCGATTTAATCGCTTTTATCGTGCGTGTTTTCGAAACCACGAAATAAAACCGTGAATGAACGAAAAGAAAAGAGTAAAGTCCATTGTTGTCTGTCAATGAAGCCCTGTTTGGTTACTAAACAACCCTGCAGAATCATATGACCCCATGCTGAATGTCCCGGTAGTATAC
This sequence comes from Ophioderma brevispina, assembly GCA_023653785.1. NCBI lineage: Eukaryota > Metazoa > Echinodermata > Ophiuroidea > Amphilepidida > Ophiodermatidae > Ophioderma > Ophioderma brevispina. The sequence continues at coordinate 18,963 of JAMKCH010020619.1, read as the reverse complement.
GGCGCTCCGAACTTTCGACGCCGAACTGACGAAATACCGTTTTCGTCATCTGGTAACCCAATCTCTTTGTCGTGCGAGAAAGTGTACTGGAATCAGCAAATGGATAATTGCTTTTGATACTAAGTCATGCATGGTAATAGACCCAAGCCACGCTACCAAGAACACAGAGCGATATACTGATGATAACATATGGCGGGCTCATGGTCGTATGCGTTCCCACGACTTAAAATGGCGGCATATCTATATTGTGCCGAAATTTGGCAGATACTTTTGTTTTTGTTTTATTTGAAAATACGAGTCATAAATTAAAGTAAAGGCGTTATTAATATTCACATATTAGTAAGATCCTTTTAAATATCAAAACCAAGTCATTTATCAACTGTTCTAACATGAAGAGAAATAGGCGAGCAAGATGACACTCCCAGATTCACAGTAAAAAATATCGACTCTGGTCTCAAGAAATGATGGTCTCGAGACATCAAAGGCGCTGGTACTTTTGTATTAAAATTTATCAACAAAACAGAAAATTGTCTTAATCTAAGTCGTTAGAAATAAATAAAAATCTTTCCTGGAAACTCTCTCGGTCACGGGCATGCATCTCAATACACACCCTTGCAAGTAATATATATAACTACAAGCACGTGCCACCGATGCCGATTTCCCGCCTTATTTCTCCAGGAAAGCGACAGTGTTTTCCCGCCGTCTTCCTCGATGTAATTTATTCGACACGGCGAACTCTGATAACAAAAATATGTAAGGTCAGTTTAAAGGGCGTGCGTCTGCGGCTATATTATGGTGGTGACGTCATGTTGATCACATATTTACCCCGCAAAGATGCTCAAAAATTCACACTCCCTTGAGTAAATCATAATATCACCGGTTGACGAAATGTAGAGCTGTACGACGAAATAGCTCTTTATTTTTCCAGTGTTTTCCAGAGTTTAGAAAATGGAATCTTGACAAATATTCTCCCCGCCAAAACAACTAGGCGGCATTGAGTGTAGTGTACCGTGTACATGTTCCACCAGGGCCCTTTAAATCTGACGTCAACAAAAAATGACAACTTACCACTACCAAAGACAACGCCAATCCAGGAAAATGATGCTCTCTGTTCACTGGAACATTTCCTTTAATACCGATAACATTGAAGAAGAAAATTGATAGATATTTTAATCATCTGACATGTTTTTTTTTTCATTGCCATCCACAGTGACCGTGTGTGTAAATGGAGCGCTGCACAACAAAGATGTATGATGATGATATTAAAATATTCATGTGTGCGGGCGGATTCTGCGCAGGCGTCCGAAATCGATCATCGACGAAATGGTCGATGTCATGTCAGGGACTTACCAAGAATGACGAAATTTTTGTGCGTTCGGTACCCGGGATTTGGTAGATGGTTTTGGCTAAATAACATCAGTTTCATACATTGACTCATGTACCTGGTACAACTTATATGAGTACAAAATAATTTCAAAATACAATGTACTAGTGGTAATGTAATATTAAATATTTGACAGCTCAAATGAAATAACATTTAAGAAATAAAAACGCAAAGATTTTTTTTGAGGAAATATATTTTGTTAAGTGCGTACGGTTAATTGTGACTTAATAATTTTCTAATAATAAAAGTCAATATATTTCATAAGTTTATTGATGATAAAAGTAGACGCACGACTATATGTAATACAAGAAGAGCTCTTGCACAAGAATGTGATTTGGAGCGCGCCCTCTTTCGACTACAATCGAATTATTCCATAGGATGTTGGTTGTCACAGTTAACAGCTGTTAACATACAGTAAAACCGATACTAAACTTTACTTAATGTGTTATTGCTTACTTCTAAACGCAATGTTTATGAAAAATAAACAAAATATAGCAAAATAATAGGCATTAAAAAGCTACGCAGTTAGTCTTAAACAAGAAAAGTAGGCTCTCAGTACAAAACATAAGGTATGGCGTATTTTAATACTTCTAAGTATTTTGTACCCACAGTGATTGCATGGAAATTTTTAGTTTGATTTCAAACACTAGAAGAGAAACCATATCTTGACTTCGACACACCATAAACATATCTAACAGAGGGAAGGGGTTGTGCAACCCGAATACAATTTCCATACCGAACCCCTATGAATTTAATTTTGGTATCAATGGATAGCTATGGGTCACTTCTATCCAATGATACCAAAATAAGTACCAACATTTCCAGCACCTTGCCTCTATGCCGTCATAACGCACGGCGTCCTCCCAAAATTTGGTGAATTTCAGTTTAGTGTGAAAAGTATAGAAATTTAATTGCAATAACATGAAACTTTTTACTGATAAGAGCAATTTTATGGTGTACCCAGTTTACACAGTAAAGTATATGGATGTTTCACCAACTCCAAACCAAGCCTCAACTTTGATGGCTTACCTTACCTCCGGGTAGGGTGGTGGGTCCGAATTGTTTTTGCTAAAATGTGCTCAAAGGATGTAAAAACGATTACCTAAAATCATTTTGCGACACAAGCACGCTTTTTTTTGCACCAGGAGAAAAACTCGAGGGGGTGGGATTGCCACCACAAATTTGTTCCATAACCATGCTAAAGCAAGCTTCGTTTTTCTTGCCAATTTAAGAATTCTGGGTGTCCTTTATATAGTGTAGTACTATTATATTATTCAATATTTATGCATTTACCTTTTGGCTTTGAATTGGTTTTCAAGTGATTTCAGTACTTTCTGTACCCGGGTATTACAACCTCTCCCACAAGGGGTATACCATAGAGTGAAAAATTGGACGCTACTCCACTGCTTTAGCGACCCAACCCCCAAATTACCTAAACAATTTCTCAAACTAAGTTACCAAAAACTGTGTTGTGTTAATTATTAATTGCCTTTTTTATGTATTATCAAGCAAATAAATCCTAGGGACTTAACCTAATTTTGCTAATGAGAATTGGTAAGTGACACGGGTCGCGTTGGCAAGCGGAACGCGGCGATTTGAAACGAGTGTGGCAACGGAACGTTCGCGTTTGCAAGCTATGATCATTTTGACAAAGTGAACGGTTGCATTGGCCATGGTTTCGCATTTGCTAGCGACAGTCAAGCGTTGGTAATTGTGCAACTGTTGCCAACGAGACTGGCAACCTGGCCGTGTTGTTCAACAGCACTGTCAACCGCAATCGATCGTCGCTTACCAATGCAACCATTGTAAACCCATCCATCGCTTGCTAACTTGTCCATCACTTGCCAACGCATCGCCGCTTGCCAACGTAACCGATCGCGTTATACTCCTGGTCACATGAAACTCATTCATAGTAAGCGTGTTAAAATAAATGAAAACAAGGGTATGCAAACTTTGCGTGGGGTGGGCAGGCAATTTGCTAATGCGCAATAGGACGTTGTTTTTTTTGTTAAATCAAGACAATCAATGCATTAACAGCCGTTATCTAATTGACAACGCTGACGGATCCTGATGCAACCAAGAAGCGATAAACCCTCCCTTTGAAGCTATGCAAGTCCGGTTTGATGCTACATGAGCAGAAGGGCGTTCCAAAGCTACAGAGAATGGGAGAAATTATCTTCCATGGGAAGGCCAGGTTGGACCTTGGTATTTTTACAACACAGCAAGGTCTGAGACCTGACTGAGCGCCTAGGCGAGAGGTTCAACTGAGAGCAGCTTCAGGTACAGGTAAGTAGCTGGCTGAGGATATTCGGGTGGCTTGTCCATAAAACATTAGGGTGGAACAGAGTGTCAAGTTCAACTGCCCCCTTGCAATGACCCTGTGGTTGGATTTGGTAAGATGTGGAGCACACTCTCGAGGCATCCCGATGATTGAAATGACAACTCCTATAGGCCTATGGGAGCATAAAAATTTCGCCTTACCCTATACAAGTGGTCAAAAAAAAGGTTTACACTATGTTGTCTTTTGTCTTAAAATTTCTCAAAAGTGGGCGGACATATCAAATTCGTTTGAAGATATTTTAGTATAATTATTTTTACAACGGTCGTCTTGGCAATATTGTCTTAAATGCAAGCGAGGTTCACTTTAGCAAGCGACAGTCGGCTACAATAGTTGCGCTTGTAAGTGACGGTCTCGTTCGCAAGCGACGGACGAATCGGACGAGTCAGTGGGCAAATGACCATCGCTCTTTAAACGACAACGTCCCCCCTGCGGGTTCGGGGTTTAGAATTGGCCCGATGTGTTCCCCTGCATGTCGTAAAAGGCGACTAAATGGGGCCCCCTGTGGGTTCGGGGTTAAGAATTGGCCCGATGTGTTCCCCTGCATGTCGTAAAAGGCGACTAAAAGGGGCAACTCGTCTGTTATTTGAACAGACGGGTTGTATTTAAATTTAGGATTATATTATAAATGTGTAATGATTTCGACTGTGTAATTATATTTTTTTTTTTTTTTTTTTTTTCAAATTCGTTTGAAGATATTTTAGTATAATTACTTTTACAACGGTCATCTTGGCAATATTGTCTTAAATGCAAGCGAGGTTCACTTTAGCAAGCGACAGTCGGCTACAATAGTTGCGCTTGTAAGTGACGGTCTCGTTCGCAAGCGACGGACGAATCGGACGAGTCAGTGGGCAAATGACCATCGCTCTTTAAACGACAACGTCGCGTCGAAATACTTTAAAAATCTGTATACTGAACGGTAATGACGATTGGCTGATATGACGCTCAGCATCCAATTAAGAACAAAATTGAAAATTTTTGAAAATGAATAACTGATTGTGGCTTTAAAAGAATTCTGTGCGGTTAGAACAATACATAATCAATCAATCAATTTATTACAAATTTCCATCACACAAACAATGACAATTATGGAGGAGATGGCCAAAAGGCCAACAAGGCCAGAGGCGGCCATCCCCTAAAACTTAATAGTTACATACAACTACGAAATACATTAAAATAAGGGGGAAAATAACAAAATAAGACATATGCCCCAAGATAAAGAAATTTACTCAAGAGTATATTTATAAATAAGTTGTTTTTTGTATTGATTTCTAAAATGTTTAGCTGATTTTGAACTTTTTGGATTTTCATGTAATGAATTCCAAAGAATTGGTCCGGATGTTCTAATTGATTGATCTGAAAATGCTTTTTTTGTTTTGGGTCAAATTATAATCATTGGAATTTCTCGTATTATAATTATGAATGACATTACGCCGAATAAAATACCCATCAAAAGAGATTGGTAGTTGATTTGTACTGTACCTGTACATAAATAAACCCAATTCCAAGTTGTAAGTGTCAAAAATATTAAGAATGTTATGATCAGAAAATAATGGTGCGGTATGGCTTCTATAACGGGCATTTGATATTGTTCTAAGAGCCCATTTTTGGAGTTTAAAAAGTTTATTTAAGTAAATTTTTGGCGCGTTTCCCCATGTTAGAATAGCATAATTTTTTTTGAATTGGGACTGTTTGGGATTGTATCTTACAAACTGCTTTCTATTGCTTAAATAATTAGCAAACCATGTATAGACAATTCCCCGGAATCCATAAATGGTTTAATTTATGAAGTAATATATCGTGGTTAGTGTTAAATGCTTTTGACAGGTCTAGAAAAATCCCAATTGTTGTTTCTTTGTTTTCTACCGCTGTACTGATTTTATCAACTAATTTGATTATGGCCATATAAGTTGAATGATTTTTTCTGAATCCAAATTGTTTTTCATTAAGTATATTATGTATTTATATAACTCATGCATCTATTGAAAACCAATCTTTCAAAAATCTTAGAAAATGCCGGTAGGAGTGAAACTGGTCGGTAATTTTAAAATAGTTCAGTATCATCTTTTTTTATATATAGGCACGACCTGCGCTACTTTCAGGTCTTCAGGGACTATACCCGTGGATAATGAAATGTTGACTATTGCATTAAAGTGGTTGTACAATTTCATAAGCAATTTGTTTGATTATAAAATTACCAAAGCCGTCATTCCCTGGGCTCTTGTTTGGGTTGAAAGTGCTTATAATTTCTATTGTTTCATTCTGAACTATTGGTTTCATGAACATACTGCGCTTCATAGGATTGTTTAGATAATCTGAATATTTTTTCTCAGAACTATGAATATTAGATGCAAGTTTTGGGCCTAAATTCACAAAGATATTATTGAATTCATTTGCAATTTCTTGTGAATTCGATACCGTTATTCCTGTATCAGTTTTTAAATTTGCTTTGTAAAGTTTTACTTTTTCCACGCCCAATCACATTATTGATCGTTTTCCATGTTTGGAATGTTCAAATTTGTTAAAATAATAATCACGTTTGGATTTTCTTATTAAACTGTGCAATTTATTTCTATAGGTCTTAAATTGTTGATTTGTAGTAGTATTCTGACATGCAAGATATTCTTTATATAGTTGGTTAATGCTTATGAGCAAACCTTTCGTTATCCATGGTGATTTGGGTTCTTTGCTTCTGCTATTGATACATTTGGTAAGTGGAATACAATCGTCATACAGTTCAGTTAACGTGTGCATGCACTCAGTGGCGTAAATTTCTTTTGACATTGGGGGGATGGGGTTGATGAAAATTTGTTAATGAACTGGGGTTTGCTGAAAAGATCAATTACTAGCACATGTGCGCGCGAAGCCCGCTTAAAATTTTGCCATTTAGAAGCTAAAATCGCTAAATGTAATTGTAATTAGAACAAAATGCGCGCGAAGCGCGCAGAAATTTGTCATTTTTAAACTATTATGGTAAAATATGAGGTTATTTTTGGTCAAAAACACATGAACGGGCATCAACATTGGGGGGGGGGGTGGTGTATTGACCATCCCCCCTCATCAAAATATTGGGGGGGATATATCCCCCCGGGATTTACGCCTATGCATGCACTTCTTATAATCACAATTAGCGTCGTTATTTTATTGAATTGTATCCCAGTCGACAATATTCAATCTTCGTTTAAACTTCGCAATATCACCCTTGTTTGGGTTCTTTTATAACAATATCTATTAGTAGGTTGATTCTGCACTTTTTCTTGAACTGTCAAAATTGTAGGCAAATGATCAGATATATCGGTGATCAATATTGCTGAAGTTACTATAGTATCGTTATTTGTTAATATATTGTCAATAATCGTAGCACTGGTTTCAGTAATTCTTGTGAGTTTAAATATAGTTGGTATAAGTGAGTATGAGTAAATAAAGTCCAAATAATTGTGAGTAGCTCCAAGAGTATCATCTTTTAGTAGATCAATATTGAAATCTCCCATTATATATGTTGACTTTCTTTCATTGGTTTATTTGGTTACCTGTCTATAAAGGTTCCACATCTTTTATGAAATCATCGATAGAGGTATGAGCTCTATATATTGTACCAGCTACAATGTTCCTTTGGTTACTGTTTTCTATTTCTACAAAACATGATTCGAAATTAGGTGTAGCTTTACATAAATCAGTATTCAGTACGCACTTTGTATTTAAGTTTATATGAGATATATATATACATAACAGACGCCGCCCTTTTCTCGATCTGTTCTATTGGTATATTCTATATTATAACCCGGTAATCCAAAATATTCGTGTGGTTTTTGTTTAAGATGAGTTTCAGACAGTGATATTATATCAAAATCATGGTTCAATGTTTTAATACACTCTTTAAATTTTTCAAATTTTTTGGATAAACTCCTAATATTTGCATTTAATATCGAAAATGTGTTATCGTTTTTGTGGGCACTGGTATGAAATTGGTCAGGAGTCAAGTTTGGACACTGAGGACTTTGATAAGTATTATATAACACTTCATCTATTTCTTTAGTGGTACTTTGATAACGAAGAGGGTTAAAACATATTATCATATTTCTTGAAGTCAACATCCTTTCCATATTCAAAAGTAGTTTCCTTAAGATCACATTCTATATTATCATTGCTACTATTATTTCTATCACTGTTGCATTTATCACATAACCAATCCTTTGGATTTAAACGGGTAAGTTCTTTTCCTTTCAGTCCTGTACATTTTGTGTGAACATACACTTTACAAGTTTTACAACAAATGTTTTTTATGACAATTTTTTACTATCTTGGAGCATGATATACATAAATCACGATTTACGGACATACAGAACTAGATACAAGAACAAAATGGTAAAAAGGTGAAGTTGCCTTTCCAATAAAAAGGAACTAAATTTTGATCAATATACAAAGTTAAAAAAAAAACAAATTGAATGCCACCAGATGGTAATGCAGTAAAATGCAGTAGACACAATAAAATATACATCTTACCGATCATTTTGTAATACGTGAAATTATAAAAATAATTCTGAAGTTTGGGTTTTGTATATTATAACATGACATCAACGCGTTATTGCACCTTCAACCTGGCATGCTTTTGGTACAGATTTTGAGAGAAGTTAGCATATTGTTGCTACAGTTGGGAAGCAACGGACATGTGCCAGGTGAAAGAAGAATTACCCCGTTTTTAGAAAGGGGTGGTTAGCACCTTATGTGTTTTATCAACTTATTTTCACGTAAAATGGTTACCAACCATCATATTCCACCTCTTTTGACAAAAACTAATTGAAATTTGAGTGTGGCGTGTTAATGTGTCGCTCACAAAAGGAAGCTATGAATTGTTCGTGCACGTATCCACGCTCATCTATCGGTAAACACCTTTAATGAGCTTTTGGCCAGAAATTATGCTCCAGGACCATATGGTGCAGGACCATATGTCCTGGAGCAAAAGTAATCTGGAGAAATATTTTAAGTCAAATTTGAATGCACGTGGTACAGGAGCATGTGGTTCCTGGAGCAGTATTTGACTTTGAATATTTCACCACTGTTCCAGGAGCATATTTGCCATATATTTGCAATATGCTCCTGAACCATTTGTGTGTTCAAATACGCTCCAGGAGCATATTCAGCATATTATTTGACGTGAAATATTGGTCCAGATTATTTATGCTCCAGGATCATAATGAAATATGCTCCTGGAGCATATTTGACTTAGAATATTTTTCCAGATTATTTATGCACCAGGACCATATGCTCCAGGACAATAATGGTCCTGGATCATATGGCCCTGGAGCATAATTTCCGGCCAAAATCTCATAGAAGCTCAGTAACACGCGCGATAGGCCTGTCTACTCATGCGGGTCACTTGCCGGTGCTTAGCCTTTATCATCAGCCCTCGTTGCGCAGTATCACTTCGCGACACACAACACTGCGCGTACTTTCTAATACCTCCGAATCTTAGTTCATCGCAGCCCTGGTTCATCGGAGGTGAAAACAAACGTTGCCAGGTGGAAGTTTGCGCACACAGCCTGAAGGATGGAAATGGAGTACAGACTTTTTCTATCGATATATTTTAGTTTATTATAACCTAAGCCAATAATTTTTGAAGGGTTTGCAAAATTTTGCCCGTGCCATTTTTGAAATCCAATATGGCTGCTTCCATGTCCAAAAATCGCTAAAAATTCCTTAAGTATTTCTGATAGAGACGATTTTTTGCGGTTCTCCGGTGTGTTTAAGCACGACGAAGTGTTAATAATGTGATTTGATCATATACATTGCCACAAAAATCCAATATGGCTGCTCAAAAGTCCAATATGCGCTCAGAATCATTAAAATGACCTAAATTCCTCCAGTATACCTATTTATGATATGCAGAATTAATGCTGAATACATAAAATATGTTCTGCAGGTGTCCAAAAGCTGTTACAATTGAACACAATCTGAAAGAATTATTTTAACACCTCTAGAATGGATTTCCAACGCATCAGGACACGTCAAATGTTCTACACATTTCTCGCACATTTTGGCAGGGTAGAGGGGTGTGTGATCTAGTGTCTATATAATGTTTTTTTATGCTTTTACATAATTCTACACTTGGAATAATGTAGTTGGTTACTGAAAACCTTATTTTGCATTTTCTATCGACTTTTTTTTTATATTCAAGATAGCAGCCAATATAGCCTGCCTTTGCAAAGATATTAAAACCTATTTATATCTTTATTATATGTCTTACAATCAACTAATTATTATTATAATGTGTAAATGAAGGTATTGGATAAGTATTGTACAATTTGAACATCCCTTATCTGGCAATTTTTGTTGTCGTTAGCAAATGCAAAAATTCAATGATAGGCCAATAATGGCTGACTTTTTTTACTACTTTTCTTAAAACCTATAAATCACTATACTTCTTAGTATTGTATTTAGGTTATAAGCATCCAAATTGCATCATTAATAGTTTACATTAAAAAGTATAGACATATCTTTGACATTAAAACACTAGCGTCTGGTATTTTGTTTTAACAACATGCCTAAATTTCAAAATGGCAGCCATATATTATGCATAGATGACAATTTGTAGGTTTTAAGATTTTACAAGCACAAGATGGAGCTGCCATCGTGATTGGTAAGCAAGTAACACACTCGAAATGCTATATAGAGAGTTTCCTACTGACGGGTATAGAGCCCAGATTTATGCCTATCACAAACACTTGATGAGAAGTTAAGGTCAATTGATGATTTCGGTGCAAGATTTGATTTCGGGGTGGCCATAGGGATTGATTGTCATGTTGTGAGCAAAATCACCAATCAAGAACCTGTCCAGTAGCTGATTCTCGTGTTTTTAAACCGGGGATATAGAACAGCTAAATTATGGCCATTTGAATGTATTTTGAGCGTGGTAGCGGCCATATTGGATGTCCTAGAAAAATGCACAGCACGAAATTTTGCACACCCTCCGATCATTATTGGCTAGTCCCTTAAGAAACAAAATATCAATCGTGATAGAAAAGTTTACTCATTTTCACCCTGTGCCACAATTCCTCCTGACTAACGTGTGACGCCTACGATTTGAAGGGGCCTTTTGGCACCCTTGAGGCGATGACCATTTCTTTGGATTGTTTCTAGCACGCAAGTGAAACGATATATAGGCATTCTAAAATGTGCATGTTATTTCCTTACTAAGCGCCTACCATTCCAGTCTCCTGCTATCACTTCGGGTAAAAAATCCAAAAATTCGCGCATTATATGCAAGGTTACACGTGCCGAGGGGGAATCGATCACCCCAAAAAGCCGCCCTCTACACTTCTCCGTGACGTCAATCGTTTGAGGCCCTATTTTCGTGAGATGGCGCGCATGGCGCATTTCTGAATGTTTAGACCGCACAGGGGATAGGACGTCCACTAGAGTTAGAAAAATCTATTTTGTGTGCCTTATAAACGAATAGAAAAAAAAAAAACCGTTTAAAAATCGGCCTATTCAGATATCATTTTCTTTTACCCTCATACATCGCCAGTGCTAAGAAAAATAAAAAGTAATTCAAGGAAGACTGATCGTTGCTCACCAATGGTTTTGTGACAAAAATAAATAATGTCGAGCTTGAAAGTTGGGTTCACATGTCATGTGTCCCTAGAAGATGGAAAGGAAATGTGCAAAAATCTTGAAATGAAAAATTCGATGCGCTTTTTTTCAAAATATGTGCTATTATTTTATTTGTATGTCATATAAATTAGTTATTATTGCTTAAATAACATAATCATTATAACTGTGTTGGTTACCCTATTCACCGTTCCTTTATTGCAATGCGACATTTTGTGGGCTCATTTGTTTCTAAAGTTAATTTAGTTCATAAAGATATAATATAAATACCTTAGCCGTATACGGCGAAAAATTTGTTTAATAACGTTTGTTGTTGTTGTTTGTTATAAGCTTGTTGTTACTTATCCCAGTGCTGTGTGGAAGCCTTATATTGTACATCGTAGCAAATTGGTATGCATACATAACATACAGTGAAAGAAAAAAATAGTCTCAATCCCAAAAGTTTTGTAGGACTAACATTCCAAAAATATAAGTCTCCATTCCACCCTGATTGAAATGTCGTTTGTGTCGGGAAAAGTTTAGACAAAACCTAACGAATATACAATACACTGAAATGTTATACATCAATGTGCAAAAAAATGTCACCCAACAGTTAGCATTTTCTTTGAAATGCCACAATCTATTAAATTTAATGACGATATTAAAAATGACACTTTCTTGCATAGAGATGAAAAATCATGTTTTTAAAGATTTTTAAAGATGCTTTTCTCACTTCAATTAATTTTTCTAAAATGTAAACATGCATTTAATGTTTTAAATTTTCTATGAAGTCCAGAGCTCCCCAAGCAAAACAATGTTGTTAATGCTTAAAAAGATAAAGGTTTTGTGTAAATTCTGGGATGACAAGGATGACCATCAAAGTCCCCAGGCTTGAATCCAAATGAACATCTCTCTACCCTGCATGGTCAATAAAAATACTCTACTAGGTACTACTAGGTAGGGTAGAGGCATCTGAATCCAGAAAAGATCAAGACTTATTCACCGATGTCGCTATGGGGTACATACACACAGATCCTCACAGCTGACGATTCAAGTGTATCCCCATTTTAGGCCGTGATACGTTTGCGATTTAACCATCTTTTCGTGCTACAGCACTGGGAATTACTTACTTCCTTCACTAAAATTTTTAAAATATTATGTAAACCAGGAAAAGCTTTATCCCCACATGAAAAGAGTGCACATTATTTAGAAAAATGAATAAAATGTCAACTCAATTTACTTCCGGAATATCAGTGACCAATATGTACACGTAAACTCAAGCGAACAAAAGAGCTATTGATATTCAACAATCAACCTAAAAACACTTCGGATCTTTTCTCATCAGGGTATGCAAGTCCATTGTTACTGCCCACACCTTGAAAACATTTCAAGCGATATCAGGTGTTATTACTTCCCCGTATCGAGTTCTAGCATCTGTTCATAACATAAAGGGCAACATACTCACCTCGCTCATGAATTTTAAAAATGTAGGTCGCTGAATACCATTGCCTTTCTTGGTAAATTGAATAGAAAAAGGTTTTTAAAGACAATAACTTGCGGATTTAGGTTATGCATAAATTAGGTCAGCCCTTGCAAAGGGCTTTTTTATCATGAATTTTATCCCTTTACAATTTTTTTCAAAAAAAAATTATTAATCATATGGCCAAAGTTAATTGAACACACAGTAGAATCTCAAGATTTCTTCATCGCGGACGAGGACAGAACTTACGCCAATGCGGCAAGGACATTACATTCGAAATCTGTTCAACTGCATGCACAATAACAATGGACCAGATGTAAAAGAATGTGAAGTGTGTTCCGGTGTAGAAGTAATTATTGTCCGGCGTACTCATAGTCCGGGAACAATGGTGAACAATAGGGCAATCGATTCAGTTGACTCTTCACGCAACATTAGTTTCACGCTTATTCCGTTATCGTCTATGGAGCCCCGGACTGTGGCTCCCGCCGGACTATATCTGCTTTCACACCGGGCCGATTATTGAATATCATTAGCTCCATTGTTCGCTTGAGCGTGTTGAGGTTATGTATATCCATTGGTCACTGATATTCGAGAAGTAAATTGAGTTGACATTTTATTCATTTTTCTAAATAATGTGCACTCTTTTCATGTGGGGACACAGCTTTTCCTGGTTAAAATAATATTGTTTTAATTTTAGTGAAGGAAATAAGTAATCCCCAGGTCTGGAGCACGAATATTTAATTAAAATGCCAACATTGTATCATGTACCATAGCCTATATGTTCTTAGTATGGGAGGCAACCGGGTTGTTTTTCTCTTCTATTTGTTGGTCACAAATCTTCTTAGGTTAGCTGCACCGTACATATCAAATTCACTTGCCAATATTTGTAATATGTATCTTGAAATGGGTATTGTACCCGATGAATGGAAAGAAGCTCGAGTGACGCCCATTCATAAAGGTGGCGATAAAGACGATTTAAATAATTTCCGCCCAATATCTGTACTGCCGATCATATCAAAAATTCTGGAGAGATTTGTTCATGATGCATTGTATACTTTTTTGCAACGTCATAATATTCTAGTTAGAGAACAATCTGGTTTCAGACCCCGCCATTCAACACAAACCACTATTCTCGATATAACAGATTATATTTTGAAAGCCATGGATAGTAAAAAAGCCACTGGTATTATTTTTCTTGATCTTCGTAAAGCTATTGATTCTGTTAAAGCAATATTAGCACATTTTTTGAAGAGCGCCCCCAATTTTCAAAATTTGATATTTTTGCACAGCTATGTTGGTAATTGTGTAGAAAACTACACCTGCGAACGAGAATGCTCAAAAATACGTATTTATCATAAAATGAGCGATTTTTGTAATTAGAATTGGGATCCTAGATTGTACTTAACGGCAGAGCTGGAAATGCTAAGTTTATATCCGTCCATGGTGAAATAGTGCCACCTCAAGAAAATGACCTCTAACTTGACTTGCCTGAACCAATAAAACACGTACATGGCGCTATTTCCCGGCTATTTCATATTGGAAGGCCGTTTCCAGCAGCCGTTGAATTATTATCGGGGATCCCGATATTAATTATTCTAGTTACAAAATTCCTTCGTTTGCGACACATAGACATTGTAGAGCTTAACCATTCACAAGTATAGTTTACTAGCCAGTTACCAATGCAACCGTGTAAAAATCTCAATTTTTTTGAAAAATTGGGGGCGCTCTTCAAAAAAATGTGCTAATATTGCTTTAATCACAATTTATTACTAAAGAAACTTCATGACATTGGTGTGCGTAACAATGAGTTGAAATGGTTTATTTCTTATTTAAATGGGCGTAAACAAGCAACTGTGTTGAATGGTGTGTCATCTGATAAGAAATTCATCACCATTGGTGTCCCGCAGGGCTCGATTCTTGGCCCGTTGCTCTTTTGTATTTTTGTTAATGATTTGCTGTCTATTCTATCATGCAAAACTACTCTTTATGCTGACGATACGGCTCTCATGTATGCTTGCGATAATGAGGTAGATATGTGTAAGGTGCTTAATGAGAATATTTCTAAAGTTGAAGAGTGGTTATATAAGAATGCGTTATCTCTGAATATTTCTAAGACTAAGTACATGGTATGTGGCACAAATCATTGTATTGATAAGTTCAATAATGTTCGTTTATCAATTTGTGATAATATCATTGAAAGGGTAATTCATATAAATATCTTGGTGTTTGGTTTGATCCACAATTGAAATGGAATACCCATATTACTAATATTTCTAAAAAGGTATCTCAGCGCATTGGGCTAATTTCTAGGTTAAGGAAAATTGTACCTTTCAACATAACCAAATTACTAGCTACAAGTTTGACTATACCGTATTTCGATTATTGTAATTTGGTGTGGTATAACTGTTCCCAGTGTTATAAAACTAAGCTCCAGGTTCTATTTAACAAGCTTGCTCGTGTGGTATTGAATGAAGGTCCAAGAGCACATGTGCTTGATATGTTTCGTAATTTGGGATGGAAGACCCTTGATGTAAGATCTAATGGTGATACTGCCCATATGATCCATAAGTGTTTAAAAGGTGATGCTCCGTGCTATTTAACTGATTTTTTTTCTACTCTAAATGAGCACCACTCCTATGCTACTCGATCCAGTATGGGTGGTTACCACCCCCCCTACCGAACTTCGCTCCGGTGCGCTAAAACGCTAAAAAAATCGTAAAAAGCTTCTATGTAATCGTTCTTTCATCATTTCGGTCATTTTAGCGAAAACAAATGCGCGAAGGTTAGCACCTTCACCGGGGTTAGGGTATGCCGTCAAAGTCGAAGGGTAAGGGGGGGGGGAAGTGGTTGCCACCCAAGGATATTTTATGGTGGATTTTTGAAAATATTATGCATAGTATGGCTCTAAAACTCTTTGTTCATGTAAAACTAGCCAATTGCCATCATTTAGAGCTGAAAACCGTATGAAAATCCGATATTCCTACGTTTTTTAGGGAAAAAGTGGATTTTCGCCTATTTTCTATGGAAAATGCCAATTTTGCCGACTCGCGGACTTGATGACGTCATTGTGACGCCATACTAGGTATGTTGGTACTTATTTTGGTATCAATGGAAAGAGGAGGACCATAGCTATCCACTGGTATCAAAATCATAAGCATCGGGTGCTTTATAAAAAAATTCTCGAGGGGGGTGGTAACCCCCCCCTCTGTAAACCAAAAGGCTTGGTAAGACGAGGGTTAAACAATATAATGCCAGTACACAAGCTGGGCAAAGAACTTTTCACCATCGTGGGGTTTCTGTTTGGAATCAACTTCCTGTTAATTTAAGGTCATTGACCTACACTGACAAAGTTTTTAAACGTAAAGTATCTAATTATTATATTTCTCTTTGATTAGATTGTAATGTTTAATGTTTTTTATGAATGTATGTACGTGTATAATTTATTGTTCTTACAGGGCCCCTGTTATAGCAGTTTTTTTACTGATTGGGCTACCCTGTTAAAATATGGTTGAAATAAATAAATAAATACCATAGCCTATATGTTCTTAGTATGGGAGGCAACTGGGTTGTTTTTCTCTTCTATCTGCTGGTCACACTACATATATGTTTGAATTTCTACTTAAATTTCATCTTCAATTATTTTGAAATTGTGTATAATTGATGTATATCATTATTGTTATTAACATTATAATTTTTTTATTCATTTTACATATTACAAATACACAAATAATATCATAGACAAAATAAAATAAAAACAAAAACACCAATATATATATATTTAAAAAGGGACCTGGAGCAATGTTAAATAAAGTTACCCTAAGGCCCATGAAAATTCAATTTCGAGTTCAAACGTTATTTATTTTATCTATTGTTTTTGTATTTGTCGTATTGATAATGATTAGGCGCTATATCAAGATTGTTATTATTATTATTATTGTTATATATATATTATTATTATTATTATTACTCTCCAGCAGCTTCAAAGAATCCTGGAAAAAGCATGGGAGCGAATTGTCAAAAGCCATATCAGATATCTTATCAACAGTATTTCTGACGATGTACTGAAATGGTTGAAAAGGAATTTAAACTAGAATTTCACACTTTTTCTTAAAAATTTTAAAAACAAACAACCAAACACTTTCCATTATCCCCAAATCTTTGTCCTTAAATTCTTGAAGGCATGCTGGATGACTCTACGTACTGTACTTAGTAGAAAATAATATAATAAAAAAACAAACAAATAAAAAAACAACTCATGTTTACATTTGTACATTTTAGAAAAATCAATTGAAATTAGAAAAATTTTATAACAAAAAACAAAAAAAAACAAAAACAAAAAAAAACAAAAAAAAAAAACTTCAAAACCTATTTCCTCGAATGTTAATCACCATATGCAAGAAAGTGTAATTTTTCAATTTGTCACCAAATTTAATAAATGGCGGCATTTCAAGGAAAAGTTAATGTTTGTAAAACTTTAATAGATATAAAATGTGTAACGTTTTCAGTGTACAGTTTGCATTTTAATAACAGGTTAAGGGAACCTTTATTTTTTTTTACTTTTTATATGATTTTAGTTTTGTTTTTTAGTTTGAAATTGAAACGTTTGACTTTTACCAGTAAAACCACTTCTTGTGAGATACACCAATCCAAAAATCAGACGTAGCATCCTTAATGCCACGTTTTTGTCTTCTTGTCCACTTGATTGTTTATTTACAAAACGCAAGTCTTTGTTGGTTTTTCGAGAATCATAACCAGCCTTGAACTCAGGCCTTTTTGAACAAGTTAAACTTGCTGGTTGAAGTAATTTGGATAGAAAAGGCCGTAAAGTTCATAAACTCCTTTAGTGTTAACACGCATATTTTGCTTTATTTGCAAAACGAAAGTACATGAAATCTGTTTTTCGTATAGTCTACAAAATTTTGTATACTTATAATTATGCGTGTCCTGAAAACACTTATTTAGTGAGCTTGATGTTAGTGAGCGCATGAGCGTCGATTTGAAGACTATTGTGACTTAAGAGACCTCGAAGGAAAAGAAGGTAAGTTGTTTGATCATTCTGCTCAGGTGAAAAAAAAATGGCGATAAGAAAGGTGGAAATTGGAAATCTTCAACCTGGCATAACAAGAAAACATTAGCCTTAAGCGCGCACAAAAAAACACCAAAAATCAAAACCTTCCACACTATTATGGTGAGGTTCCCGATCAAAAAAAAAAAAAATCTTCACAATCTATTTGTTGGGATTGTAATTTTGAACCGAAAAATGGCTAATTTTGCCCATCTTTTGTTTTTGGCCGATTTCTATTCTACAACAACCCAAATCTTCGTCATCTGTTAATTTAGTCCACGTATGTGTTCCGTTATGGTCTCAGAGACCTTTTAAATCTAGCTTTAGTGTGTTTGTATTGGAAATTCGAACCTTAAATGGCTTTTTCTCATTTCTTTACGGAACAAAAAATTAATTTTCAAACTTTGAACAGTGAAATCACATCGAAGGTATGATTTTGAACTTTAAAAAAAAAAAAAAACATATTACACCCTTAATCCTTTATTGCGCTGCCTGAGATATTTTGTTCTGAAAGGCGTGGAATATTAAAATTTACTAAAATTTCACTTATGTCCTCTCGCTTCTGAAAAAATCTTACGAGTTCGTTGCATATGCTGCTCAGGGTGTAAAAAAAAAATGGCGAGAAGAACGGTGTAAATTGGCATCTTCAAACTGGCGAACAATAAAACAATTAGCCTTAAGCGCGCACCAAAAAAAAAACAAAAAAACACAAAACCTTTCCACACTATTAGTGCGAGTTCCCGATCAAAAAAAAAAAATCTTCCACAACTCTATTTTTTGGGATTGTAATTTTGACCGAAATTGCTAATTTTTGCCCATCTTTCGTTTTTGGCCTATTTCGATTCTACAACCCAATCTTCGTCATCTGTGAATTTAGTACACGTATGTGTTCCGGTATGGTCGGCAGAGACCTTTAAATATAGCTGTTATGTGTGTTTTGGTATAGGAATTTCGAACCTTAAAATGGCCTTTTTCTCAATTTTTTTTACGACCAAAATTAATTCAAATTTGACCAGTGAAATCACATCAGAAGGTATGATTGTTAACTTTCAAAAAAAAAAAAAAAACATATTACTTTTTTTTATTGTTTTAGAAAAATTCTGAGAATT
>JAMKCH010020618.1:0-51382 GCA_023653785.1 Ophioderma brevispina | reverse complement strand
TGTTGCCGATGCGTTCATGTTTTAAGTTTATTACTTCAGACCGCAATGAATACAAAGAAGGGAAAATCATTGTTGTAAATGGATAATTTCTCGACTTTTGACCTTTGAATGCGGTAAAGGGCCACTTTTCTGACAACATCTTTTTTGGAAAAAGCGCGTGTGTGTTGAAACCAAAGGTGTTTTTTTGAAAAGAACAACTTTTGTCGCAGAGCCAAATGTTTTCCTCTCTTAAAACCTTTTTGAAATTTTCTAAACATCCAATTCTAAGGGAAGTTTGCAACGAAATGTCCTCAATTTAGGGGGGAAACTTATCGTTTGGGAAAACCACTAATGGCAGATCTATCACAAATTAATGCACAAATTCATCATGTTAATTATTTTAATCGCCCTTATCCCATGACTAATAACAGGGGCCCAAACTTTCTTGAAATGATATGGAGTATTCTCCCTGCCACCAGTCTTAAATGGGGTTGTTGTTATAATCAGTTGAAAAGTATTTTAGCTAAATGTAACCTACGTAGGGTCATTGATTTAAACAATTACAACAGGGAATTGGGTAACGAAAATGGTACAATATGCTAGAGGCAATAATCCCTCAAAAATTATGTTTTCAAGCGGAGGTTATGAGGCCAAAGCGAAAAAGCGGATCAGTTAAGGACCAAGGTGGCGCACCCCTGGGAAGGACAAATTCTTTTCCCCTTTTTTTTATTCCGAAATATTTTTTTTCTTTAAAATTATAGAAATCAATGCTACGTGTGGTCTCACGGTATAGTATTGCACAATTTTAGAAAATGAATTAAATGTCATCACAATTTTGCCATGCAGTGGCCAACGGATGTACATCATGATCATTGACTAGAGAAAATAAGGGAATTGATTAAGTCAAATCCGCTTGGTATGAAGAGGACCAAGACACTTTCAGATTCCTTTTTCATATGAAGCAAGCGAGGTATTGACAATGGAAGTCAAAACTGGAGGAAGGATGTTGATATTTTCTTAAGAGCCAAGTAGTAAGGATCTACATCACGAGATTGTTTGGAGATGCCCCAACCAACCCCCTACGGATCTCGTCCTCACCAGTGGGAGAGAAACTGGATATGAGATATACGGTACAAGAAGCATCGTTGTCACACTGGCCTAAAGGCTCAGCCTGGAAAGCGTGATTTGTGTTGGTTGGAATTGTTTATGTTTTGCTCGATTTTGACAATCTTATCATAAAGAACTTGCTGAAGTTATTACTAAGGTCATGCATTGATTATCATGAGGGCAGATATGTATCTTACTATCAGCAGAAGATAGTTTCTCATTGTAGTACAATGATTGTTCTGACCGTATAATCTTGTCAAGAGAATGAACTTGATCAAGATATGCTGACGCTCATTGGGAGTCATGTGTTTTTGAGACCTTCTTTCGAGTTTCTTCGCTCACGCCTAGCAAGATGGACATCTGTTATATACGTGGGAGGCTGCGGTCTGAAAGTATGTGTCCGTGTTATAACAGAACAAACAAGTGTTAAGAATATTAAGAACGCTTGGATTATAAGAACCCAAAACACTAAAACCGCACCGTTTAATTTACTCAAAAGTGTGTGTGTGTGTTGTTGTTGTTTTTTGTGTGTTTGTTTTGTTTTGTTTTGCCTTTGCAATCCAAAACCCCATTTGGGGCAATTAAAATATGATTCATTAACCAACTAATAAGAGATCAAGATAGTCGCCGAGACAATAAAAAGTATATGATAATCTATTATACGTTTTGGGGAGCGTAGATTGGTAATTTGCGTTTTATACTAATGCTTTAGCAAATCAATATATTGAGACCATTTTTTGGATAGCTTTCAACAATGAAATCAATCAAATCAATAAAACCATTAAGATGTATAATCCATTACTCAGTTCAGAGCAGTTTAAATATCATAAAAAATAATCAAAATGAGTGCAATTCTTGCAATATGGCATCCTATTATGTGGGCGTCTAATATGGCTGCAAAGTCGTCAGTTAAGGTCATTAATTCATTCACGCTGAGGCTTAAAGATATATCTTTGTGGTTGTAGTGGATATCACTTCCAAAAAAATCCAAACTAACCTAAGGTGTCAGGAGTAGTTATTTATCAAATGTTCCTATGGGTTGCCAAGGATTCCTAAAACCTACCAACAATAAAGAGACAACAGATCTCTAGCCTATTGGTGATCGGATTTTCGCCCTTAGTAAGTGCCATTTCTAGCCATATTAATTACCCATTTTGGAAGGCATCTTACATGTATCTATTACTCTGATTACTAAGTTATGGAAACTTGGATAGGACTTACCATTGCGTATTAGGTCTAATATAAAGTTATCCATTAATAGCCATCGGAAGCCATTTTGGATCTATAATGAAGGAATTTATTATGACATTTTTTTAAATTTATATTTCTGATCTTTTAATTCATTTCTTACTGTCAAAATAACCAGGGTAGTAGATACCAAATTACCAACCTGCCGTCAAAAGTAGATCACGATCAGACACTTCATTGCATTGGCGGCCGTATTGAATTCACTGATTACGTGATTAAAGAATCGTAAGACAGTCTCAACTCAACTTTTGAGTGAACAACATGTGATTGGGGTGTGTGTGTGTGTGAGTGAGGGTGGGTGTGTGTGTGTGTGTGGTGGGTGTGAGGGGTGTGTGTGGTGTGTGTGTGTGTGTGTGTGTGATGTGTGTGTGGTGTGGGTTGGTGGTCAGGTTTCTCGTCTGGCACCCTTCGGATTTCAGAATCAGAATGAAAAAAGTGGCCTAGGAAATCGTTGAAACACATTATATATCTAATAAAACAAGGGCTGATATCAGATATCAATGAACCTGTAGCCTTGACTAATTCCCGTAAGCTATTGGTATTAAAATTGTCTTTATCGATAGCTAAAATATCTGTAATATAATTATTGGAACATTGAAGGAATGTTGCTGAATGAAAACTTATTTGAATTTGAAAATTGGATTGAAAAACTGTGTGTTTTTTCCGGGAAAAAAATCTGCTTTTCGGATCGAGGAAACCGGGTTTTATCGATAAAAAAAGTGGGTTTTTTTATTTTCGCATTATTGCGGCATTTATCCTGCCATAGACGACATGCATTGGTGATCAATCTCGCGTGCTTACAGCCTGCTAGTTACGCCATTAAGTGAAACACGCATAGAAACACACAAAAGTACGAAAAGTGAGCAAAGAATTTATCACGATAACCAAACTTCCACTAATGGCCTTCGAGCCAGTGTGTTATATAAGGAATATCTGTTTTACTAGAGAACTACTTGCTGCAGCAGATGTCTTCGCCTTTTCATTATGCTAGCCACTATGTCCAGGTGAGATACAATTTGAAGCTAAATCTCTTTGTACTCGTTGGTTACCTACTGTGACGTTACGTGCTACATCTGGGATATGCACTAGTAGAGTGAGCAATAGTAGAAGTAGCAAACGGTTGTAGTAGTAGGCATAAGTAATATAATAGTATGTAGTAGTAGTATAGTAGTAGTAGGAGTAGTGTAGTAGTAGTAGTAGTAGTAGTAGTAGCAGTAGAAGTAGTAGTAGTAGTAGGTAGTGTAGTAGTACAGTAGTATTAGTAGTATAGTAGCAGTAAGTGAGTAGTAGTAGTAGTAGTGGTAGTTAGTAGTAGTAGTAGTAGTAGCCAGTAGTAGCAGTAGTTAGTAGCGTAGTAGTATGCAGTAGTAGAAGAAGTAGTAAAATAGTAGTAGTATATGTAGTAGTAGTAGTAGTAGTAGTAGTTAGTAGTAGTAGTGTAGTAGTAGGTAGTAGTAGTAGTAGTAGTAGTAGTAGTAGAACTGTAGTTAGTAGTAAATAGTTGTAGTAGTAGTAACGGAGTAGGACGACGACGACGACGTGGGAGTATGAGGAGAAACTAGTCGGAGGAGGAGGAGTACGGGGTGTGGGAGTAGATAGTAGGTGTAGTAGTAGTGAGGCGTAGGCGTTGTAATCTTTCAAGGCGCCTTTTGGGTGATCTTAAATGCTGAAAATATGGGAGCCTTACATACACGTCCCCTAAATTATGAGTGACATCCCCCGGTTTCAGTGGCGTACCACAGACACTTTGAAATGGGGGGCCAGAGGGGGTGCCAAACTTTTTTGACGGGCTAATGGGTCCTCTCCATATAACACCTGTAACAATAGGTTCAGTTCCTTTGGGGTGGGCAGAAGGGGGGCAAGGGTTCCGTTGGGGCTCGCGCCCCCCCTTCCCCCCCCGCCCTCACCCGCCCCCCACCGCTGGTTACGCCACTGCCCCGGTTTTAGAAGTAGTATCCGTTACACAAGGTAGAGGATTTGTGAGTTCATATACATGCCGAGCATTAGATACGAAGGTGTGAAAACTATAGGACCCGCTGTCCTTGGTGGTAGATATTTCCTGTTTGTCAATTCAATAACTGCCAGTCTGGCCTGCTATACTCGATTCATCGGATATTGCCCCTTACCATTCCTTTTGGAGTTGAAAATTCACTGCAGGCGGCCGGGACTTATCTTACTTCCGTTATCTGTTATTGGAGGATGTTAAGGCCTGCATACAAACATTGTGCGTTTCCTATATGAATAACTTGTATTAGTGGCATTGAGTGAGCTATAAATGACCGGAGTGTACTCAAGATAATCCGGGTGGCACGTGCATTTGAATTCTTTTCATTTTCCCTCTCCGACTTAATTGAATAGTCCAAAACTCCAGGAGGACGAACGTATCGACGCGAATCGCCTCTAGTTTTTGATTTCTTGCGATGAAATTTTATTTATCGTTATCCCCTGCCTAGTGGGGGCCTGTAGCACAATCCTTATGTGAGTGTGCAAATCGGGTCAAATTGTGAATGTTGTACCAAGTATTCTTATGCATTGATAATCGAAAATTGGATGGAAGCACTTGCCACACCCCAGCCTTTCATGGCCCCCAGCATGTGGAGTTCAAAGGTACCCCAGGTAAAATTTTTAAAATCTCCGATTGTGTGAAAGCCACACCATTATGTCTTTCGTTGGTACAAGCTCTTTCCAAAATGTATAAGTTTCTACTACCTGTGGACTTATAGTTTTTGGGAATTAGGGGTAAAAACGTATAACCATGGTGAAAAAAGGCAAATTTTGTTTCGTACAGGGTCCCAAAGGTTAAAAGTTGCTGCCCCATTTTTGTAAAATGTTGTTCAAATTGTTGGTGGAATAGTTTTTTGACTATGCTACTGTCTGTTTTCCCCAGCACATGGCGATCAGTCAACAGCTATTGACAGCTATCGCATTCTATTGACTTGATCTATTTTGTTGGCTAACGTGAAACCTAGCACCTATTCTTTTCAATCCGTTAACTAGGGAACCATTTGCACCATATATTAACTAACTGAATCAAAGCAACTTTTAACTTTGACCCTGTACAACAACCAAAATTGCTTTTACTCACCATTTATTTACAGTTTTTACCCCGTAACTTCCGGAACTTAAGACCACAGATGTGTAAACTATACTTTTTTGGAATCCTTTGTAACCATAAACCGCATGGTGTGCTTTTAACACAATCGGAAAATTTAAAGTTGTTGTACCCTGTATAACCTGGAAACCAAGCTGGGGCCATTAAGGGTTGTTGGCACGTGCTTCATCAATTTTATGGATTATGCAATGCCTAATACTTGTTCAAATTCACAATTTTATCCGGAAGCGCACTCTTTCACTACATTCCCCTGCTAGCCGATTTACCTCATCCTCCAGAATCATTCATTGAGATTGTTAGATCCAACTGAACCGAGTATTATTGGATGTACGCGTTTATCTTATTCGGGTCGTCTCTTCTGCAATAAATTAGATTCTGGAAATTTCCTTTGGCATTCGTTTCGTGGATTTCTGCCCAGAGGGTGAACAAAGGGGAATTCCCCTTGGTCCTGTAGGACACCGCGTCCAGTTGCCTTGTATTTTGAGGATGTTTTCTCTCTGTTAAAACCACTTAAAGGCAGACTCAGAATCTTAAAATTAATATATTTTGTGTGCAAATGTAAAAAATCGCTAACTAACATCAAAGGTAGGTCGGCCAATAATGTCATTACTGTCTGTTCTATTAAACTTTAGATCTCTGGTGTTCTATTTCCAAAAATACGCACATTCGAAATAATCACGAAAGAAAGTTGTTGGGTTAACTGTGGACCTAAGACGTTTTTACATGACAAAGTAATGGGAATTTTAAACCTTTCAAAATCTATTTGAATCTGGGTATTTCACCCTCGTTTTGAAAAGAGCGATAAATTAAAGGTGGGTACCATTAGTAGAATTACGTTTTGTGGAAGGTCCCATTGACTCCACTTGGTAGGTAGTAAAAATTGGAGATGTGATTTACGATCATTATGTCCGCCGTTGGTATGAAATTAAAAATGCAAACTTGTTCAGAAGGATCAAATCCGAAACGTTGTTATTTGCACAATACAAAAGCTTCAAACGAGATGATATTCAAGGTTGTCACTTGCATTAAATTGAATGGGCGGCATTAGTTACAGGGAGAGCTGTTTTTATTTTTTGTCATAACCAAAGAATAAAAAACAGACGGGACCTCGATTAAAGGTATCGGTATTTCAACGATACATTAATTGGCAAGCGCAAACACTTGAAATCAAGCAAGGTCCACGAATCAAATAATTGTTCGTATAAACATACTTTTGAATGGCCCCTATTCATGAATGGATCTTCCATCACAAGTTTCAGAGTCAAAGTCAATATTCACCTGATATTGTTGTCGTTTGCCCAATAAAAAATCGTGTAAATGAATAACAATCCAAAGAAGAAGAGAAATATGTTTTAGTTGGACCCAATGGTCTTGTGGGTCCAAGATGAATACAACTTTTATTAGTGATTTTTTTTCGAAACGCGTATATTTTTTTGAAATAAATAATTCTTAAACCGGACATCTAAGTTAATTGAACAGACAATAAGGAATACGCATGTTGTAATTAAATGTAATAAATGGTATTTAAACAAAACACTGGTCGTGAACCGCATTCGTGGTCAGGGGTCCATCTTACAAAATAATGGATCCAGGTCGAGTCATAGTTGTTTTTTTATTTAATAATTGTATTTTGATTTGGGAAAGGCTTGTGTTGTTATCATGGTTATGGAATTGGTGGAATTTTAAATTAATTATCAAAAACGGCCCGATAATGTTATGTATAAATACGATTCACCATGATGTTGGAAGCGTCGACCAGCAGGGATGGCACATTTCAAAAATAGTGCGCCGCAAGAGTTTTTTTCAAAATTTATATTGTTTGCATGGTGTAAACCTTGCTATGCATTCATAGCCTCCCTGAAAATTAGTAAGACCAAATCAGCGTCTTATGGGTAAAACAGAACGATTTTATAATTAATGTCGCCGGGCGACTTAATTCAGCAACGACGGACTGAAATGGCACAATCCAAATAACCTTTTTTCCAAAAAAATTGAAAATTAAATATTGTGTGGTGGTAGTTGATGAATTTTTTGTTACAAAATATGTCAATGTAGGAAGGGACGTTGCAAATAACCGTTAACAACAACATGAGGAAGAGTTACTCTTGTATTTTATATGTATGATAATTTTAAATAACAATACAATATTTATATATTTCAATTGAAAAGTAAAACCCGCGAAAGTCCAGGGACACCGGAGTGGTTTTTCTTATGTCAATTCTAATGGATTTAGAATGGAGAAGAAGGCCAGCAAATATAAAACAGGTCGATACCCGGATACATCGTTCAATATAGAGTAGCAGCTCCACAGGGGGAAACACAGAGGGGTTGACCATCACATGTTAGGGACGATCAACTGTGCCTGTTTGAAGAATCTCAACACAGAAGGGGTCTATGAGTTTCGTGTGTGTCTGCAATGGTCTAGCAGGGGGGGTCCATCTAGTGATTCACTGATCTTTAATGGAAAGATCCCAGTGTACAGTTTTTTATTTACAACTACAACTTTAAACATGAGGATCAGTCGGGACAATCGCCAAATAAGGAGTAATATGCGTACTAATGTCTCCCTCTCATTTCTACCTTCAAACACTATTTTCAAATTTTCGATTGAGTCTATTAACAAAAGCTTGGGGGAAGTCATTCGCCGTCCTGTATCCTTCCGGTTGCCGAATATGTTTTCAAGGGTTTCGACACCTCTAATTAAACTGCCTATTTACTTTCATGTACAAACGCGCCATTGAGGAGGAACTCTCATTTCTTCGCTTTCATTGCGACTTGTACCTTAAATATTAGGTTTTCTCAGAAGATCGTGATACGGTAAGACCTACCAAGCTGGAAATTACATGGGTTGACCAGCATCCCGGGATGAGAAATCGGCACCCGTCAAAATCACCGCCCAACACGGACTATTGAATAGAAACACCGGCCATTTTTCCCTACAGAAAGAGATATGTATTCGGCCTGAAAATTTTAAATTAGAGGGATGGACACTTCTGTTTTACATATGCTCCTTTTAGCAGACCAAACAATGATATCTAGCTGAACATTGCAGCATTTAGGAAAATCCAAGCTTTTTTGACGGAGGTCATGTAGTATGTTTTTAACAATGTATTGGAGAGTAGGGGTGGGTGGGGGGTGTTGTTGTGTAATGGAAGTGTGAAATCTCAAGGCAATAAGCAACACCAACTAAGGATTCTTTTCGATTCACGTTAAAAGGAGGGCATTTTAAACTCAATCTGTCTGATAGTATTTTTACAAATTGCTTTAAAGTTTATACCATTTACTGTTTATTTTCTTTCTTGTAAGTTCCTCAAAATTACGAGCAGCAACCGTGCACAAGACTCAGCGACATTGACCTGGGATAGACCGCATACAAGGGTATGATCCAGGACTTACGGTCACTACATAGTGGAGAGTCTGGACAGTGGACAATCACGAAGCACTGCGTTGATTCATTAGTCTTGATTCAGTGCGAAAACGCTAAACTACACCTACCTTCGAGTAAACTTAGCTCAATAACAAATATTTTAAATGTACTGTTCGTGTACTTTCCGAGCTAGTCATTTAACGTTTTTTTTTAACCGTTAAAGTTATAACACCACTAACCGGCTGCCGTAGTATCAAAAATCTAGGGTGGGCCTACTCTCTTGCAGGCATCTTGAAAAGTGCTTTAAAAAAGAATACTTAAATTTGGAAACAAAAATATTAAGAAATGATGAAATTCATGATTGAACAGGGTAGAACTGGTAATGTTTTCTCAAACTCAGTGGCATTTGGACCAGTGAATTTAAGCCATTCTCCGCGGTCAGCATTTCACTCGATTTGCAATTACTAGCTTTGTCGACTAATAGAGAATCTTGGTTGTTTCCGGTCTGACAGGGCCGAGGTTTTTGGGTGTATTCGTAACGAAAACATTTTCTGGTCACATTGTTTTCAAAAATTGGGTTTTTGGTCTTTTTCGCTTGTCCTTTGGGTGATGTTGTTTGTATTTCCTCTGTGAGAGTTTAAATGTGAAAGCAACATGCTCCAGTTGCCATTTTTCCCCATAGACTACTGTGTATAAGTAGTTTAGTGGGTGTGTAACCTTAAAACTAATCAGTTTGATTACGAAAACGTTTCAATGTTAGGTTTTAAAAACGTAAATGTGCGCAGTTTTGTTTTTGGTGATCCCCCCCCTTTCTAAAACACTAGTATAACTTGACGTCATCTCATTTCCGGTCCACACAACATTACACTTTTTTCTCGCGTAAATATTTAAGTCAAACCCTGGTAACAAACCCGTGCAATGCAATTAGCGCCTATTTTGGATTCATTTGTGGCATTCCTGTTTCTATCTTCCTTTTGGGGTCATGGACAAGTTAATCTAATCGCCAACCCGGGATCGCCAGTTCTTTTAATCCCCCATATTTAGGGATTTGGGGAACTGGCAATCAACTCAAATGTTTCTCACACTTTAGATTCTAGAATAACATATTTTGAAAAACCCAACTTTGCATTCATCGTCTCATGTGTTACGACCCGCTGGTACAAATTTGAAATCATTTTGTTATTATGAAACGTTTTTTCTTCTTCAATGTGCCAATAAAGTTTTGTCCAGTGTGGTAGATGCAATTCCACGTCTAAAATTGTACTTGAACTTTTTTTCTGGTTTTTCTTAGAAGGATATCGATCATGCCCGAGAGGAGGAATCCAACAAAGTTGCAAAAGTTTCCGTTTTGCTTATTTTTTTTTATTATTAAAGGTCCAAAATGTAAAGAAAACATCTTGTATACTAAGTTCCACTTTCAATCGTGATGATATGATCATTAAAAAAGACCGTTTAGGGTTAGTCCGGCACCCCCCCCCCCAATAATTCCTGCGTGCGGCCTAAATTTAATTGACCCCACTTGTCCACCATGAGTGTGGAAGATGTGGTCAATTCAAGTGCTAACCTAATATTGTGGGACCCCCCGAAATAACAAGACCGGTGTATATTTTCCTCAAAGCATACAGCGGTATCGTCTATTGACACGGTCAGCGAAATTACAGGGCTAATCCCGGGCAAGATTACAACATTTCGTGTGCGATTGAATCAAAACAGCAGAGAGACACGAAGATCAATTCCGATTGGGTCGAAGTTCTCCTGTTGGCTGTACTTGCCAGTGATTAATATTAACATGCCTTCACTCGGTATGTATTCATCCCAAATTCCAAGTCGATGCTATAATTTAACATATCAAAATTAATTAAATCACATGTTTTAAAATAATAATAATAATGTCATGATCATTCGATTAATCTAGGTGGCTGCTCAAAGACAGTCTACAAGGCGCCACAATTAAGCTACCAGCACTGTAAGATGTATATTCCCCATAAACAGCTCCAAAAATTTCGTTGGGTCGACGAGGCTTGAGATTAAAGAGACATGAGGAGATTTCAGAAAGAAGCGCCCAATTTTTTCGAGCCTGGGTTTGTTTTTGCATTTTGGAATGCTTAACAATGTCTTAGATCACACCGAAGTGAATAAGCGAATACGAAGTCTTTATGTATAATTGATATTAGTACTTTCTGTCGGCCACGACAGAAAGTCAAAGCACGGGTTTATGGGGACAATTACGATAGTCAGACAAGCTCAAAAACCACGGTTTGCTGTTTCTTTGTATTGTTTGTCAAATACACCTTCGGAACGTTTTGGTAGGTGGTCGACAATCGATCCTGTGCAATTTGGAGAAATTCGTATCTTAAAAAACTCCTCCTGTCACTGTAAGTATTTCACGAGAACAAAACGTTGACCACGTGAGGCTCGAACTCACGATTTTAACGGTATTAATGTCAGAGTCTTGCACTTTTCCAATGTTAAATATTCAGACGAGGAATTCATAAATATTACACATTTTAGAGGGTATAAGGAAATTTATGACGAGAGGTTGTAATTTTGAATAAATTCTAACAAACGTCGATATTTATTTCGCGATATATTTTGTACGACAGCATTATACTTAAATAAAAAAGTTTACACCCTTATAAACAAATGAAGGCCAAGTGATTTTTTTTTCTGAATCCTGTTCCACTAAGTGGAGTGGTCTAATGGTTAGGGAGTGCCTTGGACCCAAGGGTCACGGGTTCAAATCTCGGTGGGGCTACTTGCTGGATTTATTTCAGGTACTCAATTCGGGATTTAATTTGTATAAGTGATATGGTTAAACTCAGAATACCACTCTCTTATGGTTCATTTGAATGGGACCAAAGGAACCCGGAAAGCTCTCACTTCTCCATTCGGTGTGGCATTTGGTGTGATTGTTTGTTTGGGATGTTGCACATGGCGCTGATTAAGCTGCTTCCTTGAAGTTATATGTTCGTTTGATAGGGTTGTTGTATTGTCTCTGGCAATTTAGCCTGTACGGGCTACCGACACGAAATTAAATAAACCATGCAGTTATTATTATTTGCCTGAATTTTAACAAAACGAGGAAATGTATGCTTAATCGATATTTAAGGAATATATGCAGAAAAATTCCATTTGAGTGTGATATGCACTGCCTCCTTAAGCAATGCGTTTTTCATTATTTTATTTCGTAGTTGGGATAAATTTAGTATAACCCAAACGATGATATGTCCTTGTTTGTTCCAAGCGAGCCGTGGGGAAAAACTAGTCAGTTTTCAATTTTATTTATGTTTTTCTAAGATAACTTCGCCATTCCAAAGTCAAAATCGTAACTCTACTGGCCAGAATTTCCATATTACATTACGGATCCAGATAAAACATATTTCTTTTGGCGAATTTATCAAAACAATGTTGTTTCTCCCAACCGTGAACCCCTGCAAAGCCGTCATCCCCGAAGGTCAATATTAAACAAAAACACTACAGGTGGTTGGGAACATCAAAGATTACAGGTGGCAGGGAGTTGGTTGGCTATTATGTCGAGAGAAAGAAGGGACGGATCAGCTGAATGGGTTAGATTTGCAATGATCGACGTCGGTACCGACGTTTAGAGTTCTCCATACCAACTTGAAAGATGGGGTGAAGTTGATGTTCGTGTTGTGGCAGTGAATGCTGGTGGACTTCACAGTGAACCCAAGCGAGCCGTCTGAAACTTACACAAACAAAATAGAGATCAATGTTAGACACAGTTGAAAATCATATAAACAAAAACACATTAGTAGCGTAAGGGCTTTTGTTATTGCGTATAGTAGCCCCTCTTACACGAAATGAAACCTGAGTTTATTTGAATATTTCCAGGGTCTAACTTTTATTTTTGGACACAAAGATCTTGTCTTGAATGAATGAAAAACTACTAGGCGAATTGCCTTTTTGTTTAGTCTTGTTTGTTCGTTTGTTTTTGTTCATTTTTTTTTTTGTTAGGTTTGTTTGTTGTTTGTTTTTCGTTCGTTTGCTTGTTTGTTTTGTTTTGTTTGGTTTTGATTGTTCGTTTTTTGTTGTTTTTTTTTGTTTTTTTTTTTTTTTGTTTTTTTTTTGTTTTTTGGTTTTTTTTTTTTTTGGTTTTTTTTTGTTCTTCTTTTTGAAGGTGCGGGAGTTTGTAAAATCCTTTGTTTGTTGGTTTTTGTTTATAAAAAAAGATAATAATATTTTTGAAAGCTGTTTGGCGCGTTATTTCAATTTGTTTCGTTCGAACCAATTTACTATTCTTTTTTAACATTTGTCCCTATTTCCTTAGTTGGAAATGAATCTTCTTGTGGCGTCTTGATTTTCACAGGCTAGCAAGCGAAATATTCATTAAAGCTACACTGTGGACTTGTGTGTACCCTTCAAAATTGGATATAAACAAAGTTTTTGTCTCAGAAGAGACCGCCCGACAACTTTCTAAATACGCATTTTTAGCACTCACGATCTAATATGTATATTTTATTAAGCTCTAGCATCCACAAAAGCAAATATATCAGAAATCACAGCAAAGATACGACGCCGGCCTCGGCTCACCGACGGTTCAGTCGGAAGGATAATCGACTACGTCAGGTCTTTGGTAGCCATCCAAGTCTTCCTGTAAAGATCAGTTCTATTTTGCGACAGGTTGTCAGGACTTGCATAACAGTCTGATCAGTGACCCCAAGCTTCTTAAGGACAACATTGGTCTGAATAATGTTCGGGAATGCAATCCACTGAAAGGACAATAAAAATTGGGGCAAGTGCATGTAACAATTGTCAGAATGGGTAACGGTGCTGAAGAAGAAAAGCTGCAGATAAAGAACTATCTCGCGGCAAAGTCATATTTTCGCGACATCCTATCACATCCGTGGGAGATGGTGGGGGAAGTTTGTTCATGAAAGCCGCACAAAACAATAACAAATAAACGAAAGGGGGATGACTTCGATAACTGCAAGCTCCTTCATCTGATGGGAAGCTGCAAATGTTTCCATTGCTAAACACAAAACAAAAACGCCCGATGAAGACCAGAGCGTGAGTGTTAAACTTCCAAGGAATGAGGTGCTAAACCTCCCCCACCCCCCCATACTCCAAATCTTTATGGGACATTCCATTACAATAAATAGGGCAGAAAAACGAAAACCACATACAATGGCATCATTAGTGAAACTTTGATTTTCAGTCAGTAAATGAAGAGATTCACAACCACTTGCACAGACACCTGGAATTTTCTGATTGACTCTCTGAACAAATCAATAGTTTACCTAATATCCCTCTTCGTAAATCCGCCACCCAAATTATATTGAATGCTTTCTAGTCCCTCCGTGTGGACTTGACACAAAACTCATCATTTAATTGCATTTCCTGGGACCTTTTAAAGTGAAATGTAGTTTTTGCAAATAAATAATTTGTTTAAACTGAATCTTCTTAAACTGTCTTATACTGTGGTTTTCTCGTAGTATTTACAGTGAAAGTATAGTGAAGTGTGCAGGTGTTTGGTGGGTGTGTGTGGGTGTGTGTCAGTGGTGTGTGTGTGTGTGTGAGTATGGGTGTGGGTGTGTGTGGTGTGTGTGTGGTGGGGTGTGTGCTGCGTGAATGCATGCGTTAATCTGGAGGTGGGGCTCTCGTGGGGGGGGGGGTGGGCGGCGGCGGGGGGTTGGGGATGCGTGAAGTAATTTTAAAAAATTGTAACGGCAAAAAAATCCAGAGTGGCGAAGACGATCCTTCATTGTGACAGACTTTTGGACGTAATATAAGTCCAAATTACAAAATACATAAACTATTAAAGGTGGTTGTTCCGATTTATGTATATTGTGTTCTTTATTTGTATGAGAGCTTGCACTTGCACATACCCCCACCAAGTACCGTGGGAAACAAACTTGCGGTTTTGACGGTAGAAGCATAATGCCTATTACAAAGCCCTATCAAACTTGCTAATATTGATGGTTAACAACTAAAACGGTGGTTTTTTTGTTTATCTTAAAATTTTTGGAATGAAATGGATGTGAGGGCTCAACTTTCAGGACGACAATGAGGAAAAATACGGCCTATCATGGATATCAAAATCGATACTACTTCCGGGTAAATCAGAGGGGTCCAAAGACGATTGAAACACGCACCTTTAATCCATAAACCCTAAGCCTTACACTTGCGGAAAACTAACGATAACTTGTATCTTAATCATTTAATTACCATTTATGTAAATGTTTGAAATGAATGTTTTGTGAATTAAGCAATAATAGCGCATTTGTTTTAAAAAAAAACAAAAAAAAAAAAAAAAAGGGCACCCCCTTTTCGAAAAAAATAGATTTTTGCCACAGTTGCATTGGTATTGATTAATCAAAATACTCTGAATGGAAAGCTCCAACATGTCTAGTATCGCAAAGACGTTTGTAATTAGGATCATTAATATACTAATTTCAGTGGCGGGATAATGGCCGCTGCTGGAAAGGTCCTCCCAATATATAGCCAGAAATATAGGCCATGAAACGTGCGTGTGTCGACCTCTTCCATAGTTGTTCCGTTGGTTAAGTCAAGTTAGAGGTCGCTCTCGTGCGGTGGCACTATTTTCACAATGGACCGAAAGCAATTTGGAGTTTCCAGTTCTGTTGTTAATTACGGATTCCGATGCTAATTACAAAATCGCTTTTTTATGATAAATACGTGCTTTGAGCATTCCCTTCAAAGAGGAAGTGGAGTTACTAGAACATACCAGCAAACTGTGCAAAATTTCAATTTTGAATTGGGCGTCTTCAAAATGTGCTGTTATTGCTTTTAATGGGGTACCCAAAGTAAGTAGAACCCTATAAGTAAGTGGCTGTTATTCTATTTATTCGTTACATCCCATATTTTGTATGTCTCCATCATGTTTGTATTAGAGAAATGAGCTTTGCACTTGAGATTAAGAGAGGGGACTCATGATAGGAAGGAGAAATGGATGGCACTTTGAAGGGTGGTTGAGGTCCTAGTAGGCTTCGTTGAGAAAGAAGTTGAACCGGAGGCGTCAGTGTTTCCAGCTGCAAAAATACGCAATAACTTAGAGGGTAGGTGTTCATTCTTGATCATTTTTTCTAAAACCATACAATTTGTTGAAAGTTATATAGTTTGTTACCGATCACAAGGAGGCAGTGTGGGTCAGTCCAGTGGATATGAAAACGGGGGGCCCACTCATGATCTTGGGAAAGTTGCGTGTTCGAGCCCCGGGCGACCAATGTGTGTGGCAATTGGGCAAGGCATTCACTCGCTTGCCTCGTCGTACCCAAGCGATATTCCGGTAGCGTTTAGGGGGAATATTACAATCTAAGTGTGTATAGGATTATTATACAAGGTAAGAAATAAACCTTTACACAAACGATTGGGCTTTGCAAAATATGAGCTGCATGTTTACTACACATAATTTATTTTATTTTTGTTGATTAAAACGATTGATTCAAGAATTAGAATGTCCAAGCAATTATATACAACGCGATAAGAACCCACTGCACTCAAGAATATTAATCTCACTTAAAAAGAAGCGTCCACTCTGTTGGGGGACAGTTTACACATTAAAAAGTTGCAGTTCAACGATGATACACTCTCAAAGTGGAAGATGTTAAACAATGATATTTCCACAATGACAAATCCGCGAGCATCTTCAGAAGGCTAGTGTCCTTTTTGGACAGAGATTATTTATTCAGTGTTCCCGGATGTGATATGTCTTGTCATATACCATAATAAAGCCCTTATAAGAAATTAAAAGTGTAAAATATTGTTCTGATGGCCATGGTAAACCACGTAGGGCCTCTGATACAGTACTACAGGGCCTGATGGGAGCTATTTCAAAAGATTAAAAACACGGCCGCCATGCATACAAAGGTAAAAGGTTAACATGTCATACAACTTATACATCAAAACAGCTCAATAAAATAACCATGATTTATCAATGATATTTAAGGTTCCATAGACCTAGATTTCACAGGTTTTCACCTTATCCCAAACAGGTATAACTACTACTGATGGGCAAAAAAGGTTTCATACATAATTAAAATCAGCATTATATAGCGCTCTACAAAGCAACACAACGCTTACACATAAAAAACATACAACAGAGAAAATCAGTCCTTTGGAAAGACATGAGTTTTCAACAGGCGTTTGAAGTAGAGACGGACGGTGCTCTCTGACAGGAAGTTGGTTCCAAAGTGTTCGACCGACCATTAACTGAACAAGCGCTTGTCACAGCCAGGTGTTTCGAGATGGTAACGTTGAAACAAAACGGGGCCTGGTGGCATCAGAGAAGAGCGAGTCAACGTCTGATGATCTCAGAGTTAGAGGTGTGGTACAACTCAAGGAATTGATAAGGTATTCTGGAACTGGCCTTTGAAGTGATTTTGAAACAGTAAAGCGTGATCTTGTATTAATTCTGTTCTCAACAGGACAACCCAACGGAGACTGTTTATAAGTTTTGACGAGCTCTTGTCTCTCTTCCACATGCAAAAAACAAGCGCGCAGCTTATTTGATGGGCTGAAGCCGCCGTAGATCAGTGTGTTTGCTCCAAAAAGCAAGGAGTTGGCGTAATCCCCGATAACGGACAAAGACCAGGCTCGTACAGCTATGATCCAAGCTTCTTGTGTTAATTAAACCGTCTTATGACGCCACAGATTGCGAATATGGCGCTATGCAAAATGGCACTGGTCTGTTTGACATATCAATGGAGCATCGATAAATGACGCCAAGATTCTAAACACTACTTGAAAAGTTGAATAGAAATGGTCACCACAGAATGAGGTGTATGTCAGGAAATGATCAAACACGCGGTGTGGCAAACGAACAAAGAATTCTGTTTTTCTGATTCATCTCAGTTTGTGTTGAGACAACCAAGTGTTTATTTCGGATATACAAGAAGGAGAGCTATGAGAGCACGACCACAATCGCCCGATATCTTTGGATTAAATCACCAGTATAGATGGGTTATCAGCATAAGTGTGAAAACAAACATTATGAGCCCTTGATTAAAGAATAGCAACAGGATGTGTATACATAATAAACCTTGTGGTCCAATAATTGATCCCTGTGGACCGAGTAGTTGAAGGTGTGTTGTCTAGAACATACAGGGTGTTCAGAAAGAATACACCCTAACTATAGGTGACAATAACTTTCAAAAGGAAGTATCACATTTGAGAAATTTAAAAAGAATCTAAACCATAAAACTAACTTACTTTTAACGTTTTAATGTAAACAGCACTCGATTAGGTTCAGTAGTTTTGAATAAATTAAGCGATGTATGTTAACACATGTCAATGGCACTTCCTTCCAGTGTGCTCACAACAATGCAGATTTGATGTTAACTAACTACCGCTGATTACTCGGGTTATCTGGCCAGCGTCTTCTTTCATCCCCAAAGAACCGGCCGTGTTTAGTATTTTGTGAGTTCAGGGCCATTTTGTCATTTATTATAGGAATAAACAATTACCGTGACACTTATAACAAAAATCCAACAAGAAAACCAACACAAAAACATGTAAATAACAAGATGACCATTATTTATTAGAAAAAAGCAACACAAATCAAATCGGTAGTAGTTTAGAAAAATGTGAATATGTTAGTTGAAACTAGGGGGGGTGGTGGGACCACTGCTAGATGAATTGAGAAAAGAGAAATTTATCATACTTAAACAGGTGGATTTACGAACAATAAGATTGTTCACAATAGTTTTGATTCAAATAGACATCCTTATTCCAATAAGAAGGTGGATTCTACATTATATAAATGATTATAAGGGCATGATTTGAGTGTAAATGTCAAAATTCCCGCGTTTTAATCTATACTCGCGTTATATGAAGTACTGGCGACGAGAAAGAGTGTTGGAGAACATTTGTCGCCCATACAAGGGGCGTTGTGGTTTCAGATATGCCGAAAAACTGGTATTAAAAATTACTTGGTTAGGCAGGAATTTAGATTAAAGGATTAATCAGATGTCTGAGGCGGTCGCCCTCAATTTTCAAACATATCGTGTTTTTTGTACATAATGCTTGTCTTATATACTAATTCACTGTGTGAAATAATTAAGCTCAAATCGAAGTCCTTCATATAGAAAATCACAACTTTGTCATAAAAATCCGGATTCCGGAATTTTCGTTATACACAGATCCTATGGCACTGTATACTCTACAATAAATGTTTTTGCATGAAAACGAAAACTCTGAATAATCTCTAACCTTGGAAGTAAGCCATTTTAGGTGACTATCTTTACTTCTAGTTGACATTTAATTACTACACAAAATATATTCGAAACTTGGTCAGCCTTTAAAGATTCCACAGAAACCCTCCTTGCAAGAAGACAATCTTGAACAATGGTATAAGCAAGAGTCGTGTTGCAAGGCGGAGACCCCACAAAACTTTCCAGAGAAACATTGCAGCATCAGACGAAGTCTTTTTCTAAATCCAAGACAAAGTAGAAGGCGTAACAATGTGCCACACATCCACACATCAGCCTCTTAACAGGGTTCCGCTTTTTTAGACCTGAAATTTCCCCCTTATAGAACAAAGGGGCATTTCTCCAAGCAGCAGATACCAACGCAGAATAACCTCTTCAGATTATTTTTATTTTAATTATCTTATTTAGTTGTAAAGAAATAAAATGAAAAAGAAAATGAAAGAAATATGATTATTCTGCCTGCTCTGTCTGTCATCACTTTATACAAAACTTGAAGGAATGTCCATTGAACGGTGTACATAACGCTATTTCTTCAAAAAACTACCTGATCGAATTGAGTGCTGTTTAGCATTTCAAATATTGAAACAATAATGTGGTCTAAGTTTATTAATTGATAATGTGATACTCACTTTTGAAGTTAATGGTCACCAATAGTTAGGTTGTAATTCTTTTTGACTCCCCCTGTAGCACCATTAATAGTTCACCCGGGTATTGCGATCTTAAGATAGGTTTGAAACCATTGAAAAGCATTACGTTATACCCAAAACGATTCTCGAGCCTATTTATCAAGATACCATGATCAATGGTGTCGAAGGCTGTCGATTATTTCTCACTTGCAACAGAGCAATCTCTGTTGAATGATGAGCTTTATAGGCGATTGATACAGCTCACCAAGGTTATGATCGCTGACATGCTGAATTACTTGACATGAGGCAGCCTTTCTATGACTTTGGCAAGAAATTTGATATTGGCCACAGGCCGGGTAACTCTTCAGAGGCATTTGGATCCATTGAAGCCTTATGATTATTGGTGTTATAATAGAATAGAGATAGAATCTAGCTCTATAGGAGGAAACAACCGGTCTTTAAGGATGTATTAACAATCGTAGATGGTAGGCAACAAGCATTCAAGGTTCTGTTTAAGAGACATGAAGGTAATGTATCCATTGAACAAGATTTACTAGACAAGTGGCCAATAATGTTGGCAACGTCAGAGTTTGAAAGTTGTTTAAAACTAGCAGAATGTTATCACCATACCACTGGTTTCATGTAAGATTCACTGTCAACTGTTATTTTTGACCTGATTTGATCAACCTGTTACCAAAGACATGACAGTTTTTTTGTTATTTTTTTGTTTGAAACGTCCGCAGATCAAGGTCAGCGTCAAGCATAGGCAGGGAACCTTTTTGATTGTATTGAAAGACCGTTAAGGTTTTGAACATTTCTGTCGTATTAGAACTTAAGTTTACCTATTAGTCTGCAAGTTCTCAAAACGGGGTAAACATACCAAAAGGTTTGAGGTTTATTTATTGACTTACAAATCTTGTTGGTGAAAACGGCGTTGAATACAAACAATGACATAATGGCCACCCGCCCTTCTAGGAGAAAAAAGGTTTAAAAACCCTATGCACACACGTAAGTCCTTATGGCACTATGTTGGCGGTCACGAATTATAAGATTGGTACACACATTGAACAACGCGCACCGTCATGGGAATGGTATTTATATTAATAATAACCACAAAAAGGTAGAATTAAGGCACCTCAAATTTGTCAATTTTATCAGGGAAAAAACATCAATAGGGGAATTGACCGGGGCTGTCTGCCGATTCCCGTAATCAGATTTTCACGTTAATTCATCATCGGTTGGAGCTTCGCGGTTGGGAATAGTACAACGACTTCGACCAGCTAAGGACATAACAACGGCCCCAATAATGATAATGGGCATAGAGGCAATCCGCTATGCTTTGCATAATGACTGTGCTATGCATAATGAGCTATGCTATAGCAGCAGATTAGCATTTATGAAAAATTAAGTTTGACGCAATCGTCATGGCGTTGCCCCTGAGGTGTCACCAAATTGCGGGAAGTCAATGTCCAGGGGCCTGATTTTATCTTATAAATTAAAAATAAAACGGCTGCTATTTCTCTTCTTTATGATCTTGTCCCAAACCATTGCAAACATTTGAACAGTACAAAGTATGATCAGTCCCTTTCAATTTTTAAAATTCCTCCGATGAAATCAACTTAATATTATGCTCAAAAGGGACATTTCAAGGCCGTTTCACAGTTCAGATATTCTTTTTTATTTTTCAAACGAAATCACTTCACAGACTTCGAAGTGTGGGGAAGTCGTGGGTTACGTGCGGAGGCACAGTCACGCAATGGTAATTGATACTGTTAAACAATATTGCCCCATAGACTTACGTGTGGGCAAGTGGTTTTTGACCATTTTCGGTACAACGGGGGCCGCCATTTGGTTAATTTATCTTTGTTTCCACAACGCCGTTTTTCAACACCGAGGTTTTAACAGATTTGAGTTAATTAATATCTTTAAAATTTTGATACGCCTCCACGCCATCTTTGTGATAAATTTACAACATAAAAGTGTAAACCCTTTTTTTTTTTTTTTTTTTTTTTTTTTTTTTTTTTTTTTTTTTAAATTTTGGGTTTTTAACAAAAACAAAAACTATACTTTATTTGAATTCACTATTACCAGTGAAAATGCCACACATTATAAGACCGTAGTTGTGGGGTGAATACGACGTTGTTTCGTGCAATAATTGACGAATATGAAAAAAGAAAAATTCAACTGGAGGAACAGATTATAGACGACACGAACATGGATCCAGAAAAGGTCAAGGATTAGAGAGAAGGATTGCCGAATTGTCCGGCGTCTCTTCTCATATATATCTGTGGGAAACATTTGAAGAGAGACTAAAGAATCTAACTTAGACCAGTTAAAAAGCTCCTTGCGGGGACGCATCTCTCGGTAAGTGAACTGGGTTTATAATTGTGGTATCCCCCCCCCCCCCCCCCCCGTCCTTCTGACATTCAACCCTAATTGGTGTCATATAAATGAAAGCGTTACAGTTTCCTTGAGGATTGGTAATATAATTATTTGTTTTCAACTTCAACCATCTGATGGTAAATATTATAACACTTTGTTTGTGAAAAATACAATACTGACGTCTTAAGTTTTTGGCTGTTTGATTTCACGTGTATTCACGTAAAAGCTATCTACAATTATCTCCTTCGCCTTATTTGTTGATTCTCCTAACAATAACACGCCGCCCCTAGAAGTAAAATCAACCAAGATGCTGTTATTACGTGAATGATTTTCTTACCTTTCACATAATTTCATATTGCAATCGAACTAACTAAAATAGATTGATCTATTAGGCTATTAAATCCCCCAGATTTTGATTCTTACACCTTTACACCTATCATCGACCAAATTCAGAACTCATGACCTAACTTATTTAGTCCTGTCCTTTGTTGTATGGACAACACGGAATATGGGATATTTGTTTTCTAATGAATAATCTCCTTACAATTCATTTTGTAACCTAGATCAACCGAAGAGGCTATCCAAGGGAATGAAGAATGCCAGCCAAGACCTCATCCAGTTGCAATGGATCTAACCCACTCTACAACAGCATCTCGTTTGGCTTTGTTGAACTCCTACCCGCCGAAACTGAGCAAAACCCATTTCCATCACGGATTTTACAACTGATCTCTATGTTTATAGATGGACACGAACATAAACAGGGAAAATTTTCGTCTTACGGATGAGCTTCTAAACTTAAAACTGACAATAAAAACCCTTTAGAATTTCTGATTCTCGTCAAGGAAGGCGTAGGTACTCTCAAAAGCATCTCAATGTACCAACAAATAGATAAGAGTAACTTCCATCTAAAGGGTAATTGAATTAGACCGTGTTTGTAGAGTTTTTGGGTCCTGGGGCGACAAAAGATTAAAACCTTTTGGGTGGGAAATGGATATATCGAAGCGTGGCATCGCAATCGGCGTCCGCGGTCTGTTACCGGAAATCAATGAGACTCTTGACCCTTAGACGTTCTCTGAATAAATCAACTAAGTATTAAACATTCAATTCCGATCCCCCGATTTTCACCGCCGAGTTTAATCCTTGCATTATTCATATTTTTATAAGATCTTGGCTTCGACTTTAAAATAGAAACAACAGCACAACAATACAATTTTAAAGGTGCAATTTTGTGATATTTATGGATTCACTAGGATGTTGATTCTGATTTTTCGCTTTTTTTGAACATATTGGTTGTATTCAAGGTTTTTTAACGATACTGATCGAATTTGCGCGTAAATAGTCCAAGTAAGCAATAGTTAACATTTCAGATGATTCAGACGGGTTTGTGGATTTCAAATCAGACCCCTGTACCACATTGTTCTTGATTATAGGTAGTTTGAGTTAACAAAACGGCGATATAACTATTATTTTTGAAATTTTTGAAATGGCGCCTTTTTTTTGAGAAAAAATTAACTTATTAATAGGTTCCGAAATGTTTAAACCTAAGTTGTTCAAAAATCGACCTATCAATTAAGTGTAACGTACAGTTATCAAAAGTAATAAAGAACAAAGTTTCCAATATTATCGCACTATTCTTTCACAACAGGTAAAAACCACTATGCGAAAAGGATAGCTTACGATTGGGCTTCTATTCATCAACTGTCACTCATGGAACAGTAGTCAAAACAACAATCATCTCCACAACTATCAGCTGTGGCAGTTCTGGATTCTCGGCGAGTAAACAGCTGTGACGACATACTAACTAACCAACAGGTCTTCGCAACTCTTGCCGGCACATCTTCGTTTAGACGAAGAAATTTCTCGAGTTGTGCATATACGCAAAAATCCTGACAAGGTACTGATCATCTTAGATGGCTTACTGGTGGAATTGATGGGAATCATTGTAGAGACAAAGCTCTTAAAGATTGCACAATATACTCACGTGTCGTCCACAACACCAACCCAGTCTGGGTGATCAACTGGAAGATTATTTTCTTGTCAACATGGGGAAGGTATATGGCAATTTATATACCCTTTCTGCTATGAGTGTCATTGTACAATCATTACTTACGTAAATCCTAATTTTATTATTCAGGAAAATATCAAACAATATTTGCGGGATTTAAAGTCAAGAAATAAAAACACATGCACACACGTGGAAACTGCTGCATTTAATATTTTTAGGACTACCACACTTATTAGCCAAGAAAATGACGCAGTAAACCCCACAGTGCAGATTGACTAATTTTTAATTATCAATTTACGAATTTATCGGACGAACCTGAAGATCCTGAAGAGAAACAAAGTGCTAATGAGGAAGAAATAAGAATTGTAAGTGCGGAAAAATAGAGGCTTTTTTACATTTCGTTTAGGGGATTTTAAAAATCTGAGCCGGGTTGAGCAGCCTAATATGGAATCGGCCACGCTTAAAGCACATTAGTCCATTAGTGTCCGATTTTTTGCCTTATTTTTTTGCTATTTTTGCAGTAAAGTTATCTGCAAGTGGTAAAGCTAAGAACATGTTTTTTTTTTAAATACAATCAGGGCATGCAATCGACATTTGCACGATCCCCGAATGGCATCTCATTCGGTTGCCCTTTCCATCCGGAACTGTACCAGAGGTTCATGTTTACAAAAAAAAAAAACAAATTGTTGTTCGTCGTAATCGCTTCGCCGAACAGTGCAAAATAACAATACAAGAACCTTTTCACGTGAAGTTATCTTACAAAAATGTAGAAGAAATAGCTATGGAACAAAGAAATCAATCGCGGCACTGGTGTTTGGAAATTCAAGAATAAAACTGTTATTTTCGATCGTACCGTGCCCTACTTGTCACCTGACGGACTATTACACAACTATAGTGCCACGTCAAACAGATAGGGTAAGTTTCTGTATTTCTTCGCTCCTAACCGTATGTTTTTAGGCGACTTTAGGCTGGTAAAAGTCCCGGATGGAAATGGGCACCTGTAATGAGATTCATTTCGGGGATTGTGCCAAATGGTCTTGTGGGGTGCAAAATGTGGGGATACCAACATTTATGTCAGAAATATGAAAAATCATTTAGATAAAAATTGAAAAAACAATGTGGCATTATTTTAAGTTTTGTGAAATGCTGGTAGTGTTATACTCTAAGTAGTCTTGACAAAATATTATAAGTGGTGTAATAAAGTATATTTTTCGAATCAATAAAATCTTATCGGAATAATAATAACAATAATACTATTAATAATAATAATCATAATACTGATATAATAACATTAAGTATAGTAATAATGTGGATTTAATAACGCGTACTTGGTCCCGGGGGGGGGGGGGGGGGGGGGTACGTTGAACCCTCATCCCAACACATTCCCCCCTCCAGAGACATTCGTACTTTGTAAAATGTAGTGACGACCCCATCTCATAGATTGCCTATAGATTATCATTCGACCTATGGTGTTATATCCTTAAATTTGAATTTACGGAGATGAAACTCATAGTCACACTCCAATCCATTGGCGTGAAATATAAATCTTTTGGAAATACTATACGATAGAGGCAAAGTTTTTAACTTTGTTCATCGTTTACTTTCCAGATGCAGAATGACCTAGCGCCTACACACAATAATCTTC
The DNA here is from genome assembly GCA_023653785.1 of Ophioderma brevispina. Classification (NCBI taxonomy): domain Eukaryota; kingdom Metazoa; phylum Echinodermata; class Ophiuroidea; order Amphilepidida; family Ophiodermatidae; genus Ophioderma; species Ophioderma brevispina. The sequence goes on along the minus strand of JAMKCH010020618.1, from coordinate 25,724 downwards.
CTATGGAACGTCGAGCCTTCTGCCTAGAGAAAAAGAAAATCTATTCCTATATCGACCTCCGGCCAATCTAGATCTTTCTACCTAATCAAAAACCGGACAGATACTGAGCCCTTCAGCATATGAGGATCTTCTCAACGTGAAAATTGATGGCGCTTCTATTAAGAGGTTTCTGAATCCTTTCGGAAATAAAGGATGGTAACCAGGAATTATAATGTAACAAATGGTCTGTATGCAAAAAATTGCACCGCGCTGCGTGGCTCTTCTTTAAATTGGATGAATCATCAGTAATTGGTTTTTTAAAAGAAAAAAATCGAATGTACTTATTTTTGTAAAAAAAATAAAAATTAAAATCTTCGCCGTTATTGAAAGATGCTCATTAGATTCCTAATATGTGTATACAACATATCATTAATTATACTCTTTGGCACCTATGCGTATCAATCAACTGCTTTATTCTGTTAAAGGAACTAACTACACGATACACGATGTAATTAAACGTCGAAGGGTATGAAAGTAATGTGCCTATATTAATAATCGTGTCACTAATCGACAGATATAGACCAGGGTGCGATGTCACGGTGTCATTTCTTTTTTGTGCTGCTATGTGTTCTGTCATATACCTTTCCTTTTGTAGCTGTAAAGAAAAAATTTTGCAAAAGAAATAAAATATTGTTCACATAGAAAATGTAGCCAGTTTTTGATGAAACAAAAGGCATGAACACAACCAACAAGTCTCAGTTTATGCCTCTTCTCTGCTCTCCACATCCAAACAGCTTTGTGATACCCTCATGCGTACAAAATCAATGTCCTTTATACCCTGAAGAGTTGAAGAATCTGAATCTATTCAGTAGGCGATTGTCGAATGCAATCCGTTTGAACACTTTTCAGTATGGACTAGCGTAGTCAATAAAAGCTCCACAATTGTTCTCCTTATTGAAAAAATTTTTTCCAACGGATTTTTGTCCTCCACTGATTTGTTAAATCACACATCCTTTTAAAGGTACTTGTGCACATACAAACAACCAGTTGTTTTTCGGAACTAGAGAAAGGCCTAGATGCCATGTTTGCGTCTTGGCCAGATGAAGGGGGGCCATCTGTACATTTATAGTTGTTGTGGCGCATCCCCCGGTGCGCATGGGGGGGGGGCATGATGGGTATAGACATGGGCCAATCGTAAATGCAATGGTCTCATCAATAATGAAAATTCCAATAACTTCCCTTGGGTTGTACTTGTTGAAGGCATGCTGAAGGGATTTCAATGTAACTGTGTCCATGTCTCGAACTGTTTTGAATTTCGCACCTACATTGTGTCGTTATGCTCCTGCTGTGCTTGGAGAATGAATTGTTGTTGATGAAGGATTCTGGGGGTGAGAGGATGCATTACCAATACGGGGAATGCATCCTCACACCTACGGATTTTGCGATGTTTTTTCAATCACAACACATCATCATGATAATCATGATAATAGTTGCTTAGTGTATCGCCAGCCTTTCACCCACTTTGGTACAGTATTCACAATACTTTTCGTCTTGTTTACTAGTGGTAGAACCTATTCATTTTAATACTGTCTGATCCCCCTATAACCACGTAATTTTTCGCGAACAAAAATGAAATAAAATCTAATTATAGTACTTGGAATACCCATTAATGGCTAAAATTATTAATTATAGGAAGATTAAAGAGGAAGGAAAAAAATCATACTCACCCCGTGTGGGATTCGAACCTGGTATGGCATATCATGAGCGAGCACTTTTCCACTCCTCTAAGCGGGATTGTACTGCTATGTTTGAAATATATGGTTAAAGCTTCCTAATTAAAACAAAACTCAAAACATTCTAAATTTAACTATTTGCGTCAGCGAAAATGATTCGATTGTAAATCTAAACAATTACCTCCAAATCGGTCAAATTTGGTATCATTTTAAGAGACAAGATTCTTTGGGTGACGTTTCCCGAGCATCCGAATGCTTCCGAAGACGGCTTAATCATGGGATCATTTGTCCTTCCCCGCCCCCCCCCCGATGCGGATCCTTCCCCTCTCCTGATGCTTATCTCGTGACGTCACTGGGCAATTTAAATAAAATCCTAAATTCACTTTTGCTCAGATGAATGCTGTTTCGTACTAATCAAATAAACAATGGAAAGGTGAAATTTCTGGGAACACGCTGAAAATGTCAGAATGGTGCATAGAAATGTTGTCAGCATAATATCCTAAAATTCCCCAAAAATCCTCTTGTGCATTTTCAGAATAAGGGGGACAAAGTTTGTACAGGGTCAATTAACGAATATTTCAATTGTCCCTTTAAATGTTGTTTACAACATTTGTGTCATGTACAAGGATTAAAAAAGGTATAGTTTGGCCCTATCTATGGCTTGTAGTTAATAACTATATGGTAAAAAAGGCTCAAGGTCATCCGGGGTAATTTTCAGAATGGTCGGATTCTTCTGGAAGATGTGTCAAATTCTTCCTCAGTTTGTCATGAACACCAAATGAAATCTTTAAACAGGTGATGGTCCTCTACTTACTTGCAAATTACAACAGGGCCAAGTGTATGGGTTCTAGCAGGCTCTATGGGGTCAACTGTATTCCTGCTCTTATTGTGCAATAATTGCAATCCCCTGTAGGTGAATTTGAATTAACATTTTCTGTTTTAATATGACTCTACGAGCAATTGGAATCTGGTCTTCATGAAATGAATCATTTTTTTAATAGTTACCCCCCAGGATGACCTTGATGCTTTAGGTATGTAGTACTACAAAAACTACAGTTGTATATAGGGCCAACTATACCTTTTATTGATTCCTTGGGACATGACAAAATGTGTGAAACACATTAAGGACATTCCTAATATTTTGTATTTTACCCCTGTACAAACTTGTGCCCCCTTAGTTCTGAAAAAGCACAAAGAGGATTTTAGGGGACTTTAAGTATGTTATTCTAGACACATTTCTCCATCCTGACATTTGCAGCTTGTTCCCAAAATGTCCACGTTAAACTAAATTCTTGGCCTAAGATGCTTTCCCATGCGATACAATGGTTAAAATGTTGGCTACATCATAGATATCTGGGGCGTTTTTAGTCGTTACCCCCTGGTATTTCTTCTCTATAAAGGATTTAAAGTGTTCCCCAAATCCTAGTCCGTGAAGCTACGGCCAACCTACGGTGGTTCGGGAATTGCACAGGCTTTGCTGTTTATTCCACTGTCTCCGCGGTGGCGGCGTAAGCTGGTGAAATTTAGAGAGGGGAAGGACTCATAAATGAAACATATTTTTTGTTTTTTGTTTTGTTCTTACGTCCCCAACGCCCCTCAGAGGAGCCAAACGGACAGCACTCCTGGTACCTATAGTGATGAGTGCGGTAACAGACCCTGGATGATCCCCGACTCTTTCGATAAGGCCGGCAAAACTTTTTACGTGCTCCGGATTGACTCACTGACACACGGGACAACAGCTTTACAATGAACTCTCCGAACCCATGAGGCGCCGGGCACCCATTTGCATATACCTCACATTCTACGCAATGGGTGGGAGCTAGGAGAATTCCCATATTCAATACTACATAAATGCTGCGTGATTTTGCAATTTCCGACCTTATAGAACTATTTAGTATGACCAAAAAACCGCGACTCTTGCGGGGCTCGAACCATGGCCGCTCGGGGTTCGATCTTATACCCTGCCGACGGTCAGCTGCCTTAGACCCCGCCCTTCGGACCCTTCGCCCTCGTATTAAGGTATCTGTCCTATTTAAGTGTTCCCCCTATTTGATACCGCAATTTTCCGTGATTCCCTGTGCATATATTATGCTCGCCATAAAACCTGGCCTTTGTGGCTTTAATTTGTAGGTTGATATTTTTTCAATTACATATTTAAATGAAAATATATATGGTCTCCAATATGGTAATCAAATCAGGGGTCCTTAAGAATAATCAAAACGTACACTTTAGGCTGTAGGATCTACGGTTTACAACATTTCAGAAGTACTTTAACATGTCAGCGGTCATTTTTCCACGTAAATGATTTCCGCGGTAACTGCTAAATGTAGAAACGCGCATGTATGCAATTAGCCGCTATTATAAACTATAGTATATTTCAATTACTGAGACTCCATACATAAATCCGTGGGGTTATGTTAAATCCCCCCCCCCCGCCATGTGGAGACTAGGCCTTTTTTGTTTGCATCACACAACCTACTTTGTCCAGGTACAAACTACTATCCGAATCGGCTTCATGTAAACCTGATGCATTTAGTTCTCATTGGTCTGTTAGATGATAGAAGACTGGTCAATCCACTTTGTGCCAATCTCTCTTCAGTTTGGCCCACTTTTTATGGGGCAAATAAAAACTTCGTTATGTTATGGTGTGCATGATAAAGAATGCATTATTCTTTCCGTACGTGATCAGATGATATTTTGTAGTGTCAAAGGTAAATTATATAATACTTTAATCTTTTTTGGTTATATATATTCAATACAACATTTACTGAAATATTTGCTGGTGTTTTTCCCCTGGTGTTTTCTCCTGTACTCTCAAATGAAACATCCAACCTAGCTTAGAATGTGATTACATTATTTATGTCACAGTTTTTACTAGCTCCTTTTATATACAGTGTATGAGTACCATAACCTTTCTACCTGCGGCCATTAAAATATTTTCCTCCTTACCTCTCACGGTGAATGCGACCTAAAACTTTTAATGAGGTCTCACTTATTTTGAAGCTACTAAGTACAGACTGAATGCATAAGCTTGCTGTTTTCCGTTTTCTCCGACATAATACTAGCTGTGAATTCTTAATATTCAAACTACCAATGTCCGTGCCCCATTATCTGGTATGCGGTGGCGGCGTAGCTGTGAAATTTAGAGAGGGAATGAACTCATAAATTCAATGTTAAGTGCCTGCTCCCCCTATCTCGGTTTCGCTATTTGATACCGCAATGTCCCGTACTTACTGTGCCTTTTTGTGCTGTGTATTGTAAGGTTGGTATAAAATCCGGGGTCCTTAAGATAATCAAACCGTACACTATTAGGCTGTATAGGATCGGTGAAGCCTTCTCGCGGCGGCCCTGTTAATGTCACAGCCTTTGTTGTGGTTAACTGATTCAACAACTTAAGTCCAAACCGCGTGTTTTAAAACACCACCGTGAACATCTTGAAGACCCACCCTCAATTCTAGGCGGCTGAACTACTCACAGAGGAACTTTGTTACTTCCTGCAGCTGAACGTTGAAGGTCTCACCCATTCGAAGCGTGACATCATCTTACACTCTCCAGGGGAGAGTGCAGGAGTGAATATCATCCTCCTCCAGAACCTCACTGCGAATCTAATAGAACTGCTGCAAATCGAAGGATTTGACCTTATATTGCTTGGGGGTCTTCCGCAAAACAGCATGGTATCGCTTCTTATGTGAAGCAACGGCATACCAGTAGATCCACCCTGCAATCTTCAATGAATTCGCCGATCCAGTGGAATAAAATTTGAAGCAATGCATATTGGGGGGGAACCCACTTCACCAAATCTATAAGCCACCAACAGCTGATGGCAGCTCAACTCCTTCCAGTAGTTCAGCGGAGGTCCTCGCTCTTCGGATATTTTCAACTGTATACATACAGCATGGGGGAATACTCCAACTTGACAAAATGGCAAAGCGGCTCTTTAATGGATGAGCCCAAGCCCTCCAACTGCTGTTTTGATAGTAAGGATCCACCTACTTTCTATTCAAGCAGTCATGGGACATGGACCTGTCCCGACTGTCAATACCAGCGACATCCGATCCGCTGCTCCAGAACGTCCTCCCTAGATTCCTAGATCCGTCATTGCCCTATCCTGTCCCAGTGACCTCACGGTCCCGATCTCCCAGCCTCTACAGAAATAGATGGAATTTCAGGAAAGCCAACTGTCCCAGTTCAAACAACTCACAGCGAACTGTCATCCTGCTGCCAGACCGGCTTCATCTACATCAACGATGCATATTCTTACTTCTGCTCATTTCTCCACCAAGCAGCTAAACTTCCATTCCAAGAGGCAGAAGGAATCCTTACACCCCATGTTGGACAAGAATGCGACGAGTTATACAAATGGATTGTAATACCAACTGCGATACTGAGAGAAGAGAAAAGGGTAACCACTACTGGATTCTGCTGGCCAAAGAACGCACCATATGGGAGTATTAGATCTCCAATATCAACTTAACACACACTCAAGCTGCAAGGCCAGGAACACCATCAACAAACTCAACGGGCGTAGCTTTCCAGCTAAGCAGTGTCCGTCCTGTGCCAAACGCATCCTTCAGACTTGTCAACAATGGGAAGTGGCAAGGCCACACTCCACAGGCGAAAGCCCACTCTGCGTGCTGTTATGCAGAGATTAAACAGCTTTCTACACCCTCTCCACCCACCTCAAACCTCTCCAGGCCCATGTCCCAACGATTCACCTACGATGAAGCACCGAAGCAATTAAAGTTCTCCAAAATGGGAAGGCTCCTGGAACTGGCAACATCCATATCAGAATTCTTGAAAATATGGCACCCGAAGTTGCTGTGCTCCAACTCTTCCTTTCTACTTGCTCATGGGAATGCCAACTATTCCCTCCAGATGTAAGACTTCAAGGTCATGCATCCTGACAGCCCAGAAACCAGCAAATGAGCCCAAGTTACAGACCCTCTCGCTCATATCCACATCTACTAAGCTCTTGAGCGACTGATACTCGGCCGGATCAATGATACGTTGAGGCAAATGTTACCCCGCACCCCGATGGATTCGAAGAGGTAAGCACAACGATCCGATAGCAACTATTAATGACATCGAGACCGCCTTCCAGAAGAAGCATAAGTTTGGAGCCGTCTCATAGACCTAACTGCTGCGTATGCTTACAGTCTGGCATCGGTCCTACCCAAACTACTCAAAAGCTTTCTGATGTCAAGCTTGTCCCGCTCATTAAGCTGGCTCATCAAGACAGATCTTTCGTCCTGGAGACATCGAATGGACACGCGTAGAAAGCGCAAACTTCTGAATGGTGTTCCCCCAAGGTTCTGTCCTGGCACCCCAGTCTCTATTCACATATACGTCTCAGGTATGCCAAAGGGAGATTGCTCGCAGTCTCCTACGCAGACGACACGTCACTTGGAAATTAGCTGCTGATTCCTTTGCGTCCTTAAAACGTGTTGCAAAAGAACCTTAATCTGTAAGCCAAGTCTTTCCACCGATGGCACTTGAACTCAGCAAACTAGACCGTCAGCTCGGTTTTCCACCTTGCAAATCGATGCGCAACAAGAGAACTAAACATCACTCTAGATGAAAAAACTGTCACATGACGCACACCGAGTACCTTGGCGTCGCATGGACCGCAGCCTCTTTATCAACACACCAAGGCAAACGCTGCCAAGACGCAGTCTCGTTCAACCTCCTCAGAATGCTCGCAGGAACTTGATGGGGTGCTTCTTTTGACACCTTACATACATCAACTGTTGCCTTGGCATACTCCGACTGCTGAATTACGCTGCACCAGTAGGAGTCACAGTGGTACATAAGATTGATGTCTTTCTGAATGATGCAATGAGACTTGTTAGTGGTTGCCTTTTGGCGACGCCTGTAGACTACCTTCCAATTCTTGTCGGCATAGCTCCTGCAAACCTATGAGGAACTTCAGACGATAGCTCGCCCAGAAATGTGATGAACCTGGCAGCCTAATCCCCCCACCAACACCCTTTTGAGGATCAGCGAATTCAACGGAATCACGTGTTGCTACCCAATCCATGCACTGCAGGCCAGATCCCTATCCGTCATCCTGGATCAATGACAGATGGTATGAGCATTGGTCATCCTCTACTTTGCACCTAAAGTCCGTTTGGTGGACCCCATCTATCACCCAAAGGCTGTTACCTTGATGGAAAGCATGGGTCACCTCAACAACTACAGAACTGGCGTTGGTCTTACAAAGAACTTCCTTCACGAGATCGTAAGTTGAACTTTCACCCAACTAAGCGATGGTGGAGAGCCCCAAACCATTAGCCACATCATACATAACTGTCCGGTCACAGTCCCAACAGGAATTCCAGCCTGATCAACCTGGATGATTAAACTCTCCGCTGGTTAAATAGGATCTTCCATGTGATTTTTGGACTTGCACACACGAACGAACGAAACGATCTACTCAAAATGTAGGCGTAGAAAGGCAGTCGTACGCCGCCTCTGCGCGGCGTTCGAACGACGTTTCAGATTGCCTCTTGTTACGAGCCCTCTCTGTATCAAATAAATAATTTCCTCGTGTGTTCGTCGAAATGTGTATCATATCATCATCTATATAAAAAACTAATACAAACTTAGGAATAGAAGATATTCGAGAAGCAAAATGGCAAAATAACGATGACGATGTTCCTAATCCCTTTTGGCATTTTTTTCCATTTAAATAATTAATCGGTTAGGTACGTAAAAGCAAGTAAATACCAGCTAGTTTGGTATCATTATTGCAAATAGGTAAGACCACATATACAAGGAAGGACTAGCTACCGACTGGGGCGCTATTCATTTTCAGAATCTGACACGGACAACGGTCCACAATCCAATCAGCAACTACCAGCTTGTGGTTTAGCTTTGGATGCTCGCCGAATAGGACAGCAATGCGGACATTGTTACTGCAGTCATCACAACAACTTCTACCCTCGAAATTCCTCGTCCAATCGAAAAACCCTGGAGACACATCGCAGAAGTCCATGAGGAAGGTGCTGATCATATTGGATGGCCCTAATCGGTGAAATTAGCGGTATTTGAAAACGACACCGCCCTTAAAGGATGTACAATTACTACCTTATTTGCGCTCCCCAAAACATCAAACAGCTCTGGAGATATGCGTCAAATTATGTCCCACTTGAGATACAAGGTGACTAGAATTCTTTTGGAGTAAAAGGTTAAGGTAGATTAAAGACATTTATATTGTCATATATGCAATGTTGAATTCGTCGGGTGCATTACAATTTTGACGGATGTTGAATTTTTATCATTTTTACGAAATTAAGGAAATGGTACTAAATACCATATCTTCAAACATGCTAGTGGCGGAACCTTGCCAAGTACCCATTTAATTAAAATCTTAATGATAAATTGGGTAATTTTGACGTCTGTTCCATATCAAAGGCTTTGATAGTCCATAGTAAACGGATGTTGAGCCCTCTGTCTAGAAGTTATCGTGAAATTTCACACCGGCTTTTTAAATACCTTTTGTTTTTTAAAACAAAATTAATGCTTTTAATTTATAAATGATACACAAAATATGAAATTAATTTTATATATTACGGTTACTAGAATGTAGATTTACAGTTTTAAAGCGTGAATCTCGGCAATCCACCAACCATCCGTCATTTATGAATAAACCAAATGGAGCAAATTCGTGGATGACGTACGTTTGTTTGACGGATGTTCGAAATGCTGAATAACGCCTTAGTTAAGGGAAAAATTTAACATCCGTCACTATTCATGAACATAATCCGCCGATTTGCGGTAATTGTTGGTGTGCACCTAAGATTTTTAATTGTCCAATTTATAATTTTGTAAAAAAAATTTTATTAAGTAAAATTCATGAATTTAGCTAAAATAAATTTCCCGTCGGTAATTGTTTTCTAATCAGATTTGATTGTTTTGAATCGTATGTGGGGGAGTGTGACGGACTCCTCTAGAGTTTTCACGATTTTTCAAATGCATTTTCTCAGAAACAAAAATGCGTATTTTGTTTAAATATACAAAAAAACAAGAAAACTAAATAAATTATTTTATTGTAAATTACATTATTTTTTTAATTTTCAATTGATATCAGTACACTTGGCCAATCTGTATAATTTTTTGGGTTTATGAACATACAGGGGTTGCCTTTACTAGACTCCTTTTTCCACGCTTGGTTTTTAAATTGTTTGTGAGTGGTTGGTAGCCCCGGGGTGGGTTTTTTTTTTTCGCCTACTAATAAGTTTCTGACTGGCTAGATCCATCTTGCACCTGGATTATTCTGAATCCAGCATTGACAGATACGGATCCTTTCATCCGCTTTTGGGGGGGGGGGGGGGGGGCGTTTGATAGTCTTTTGGCTGTTCTGACGCATTTTCAGCCTTGCCATTGCTCTGAGGGTATCCAGGTGATGATTGATAGGTTCAAACTTCTAAACAGCGCCTGGAGAAGTCTGCAAACTGGCTCGCTGCAGACTGTGTGCCTTGTCAACATTGCGCCTCAGGGATCCCATGTCTCGCAAATTGTGCTTTGACTTTGTAGATAACTGTCTCTGTACCTCATATCTGTAAGGTAGTCAATCTCCCCGTAGTTGATAAATCACCACTGATCAATAGTTTCGATCCTCAAGTGAAAAATATCCATTCCCACCTGGACCAAGGGCTGCTTGGTACCTCATGAGACTTAAGTGTCCCTTCTTTCTGCTGAGTTGTCAGAGTATATCTGCAATTCACACTTTTCTAGCTCAATCTTTCAGTTGTTGCGTCCATGCCAGGCCAATACATGCTATCCCCGTGCCCTCTTGAATGCTTGCCTGCATGCCTGGTGGGAAGCATGGATCTCTTCATTCCTTGATTGACGAACTGCTGAAGGGTATGACGAGGCGTTCTTCCCTGTAAATCCGGTTGTCTTGCCAGATGTTTCATCACTGAATCCAGTAGACTCCTCACTGTAAGGACTGCCAGCTGTCTTGTGCATCCTTATATGATGATCTCTCTAGTCTTTGCATCATTGTTTCTTCTCTGGTTGCTGTTTAACAATGTCAAGCAGTTTCTCTTCCAAGTCTACTTCATCAATCATTTTCAACTGCTCAACTATCAGCTGAAGGTACTGGAGCTTCATATGCAGGTCAGCTCGACTCAGGGTAATCTACCAGTACATCTTGGATCCTGTGTATAGGTAGATCTCATATGTCCATCTGCTGCCATAGTCACAAGCATACTTGAGACTCTTGGGTCTGATGCTTGGGTTTCTTCTTTATGATATCAAAGTTTTGGTCACCGGATCATAACTTTCCGACCATATGTATACTGGTGGAATCTCTCTAAGCCATAGATCTGCTAGTAGGCTCCTTTTCAATTTGAGCGATCTAGTCTCTGTATCACGAATGCCCGGCGTCAGCGCAACTGGATTTGACCTTCTTGCAATAAGGCGCGCCCAATCCAGTCCTCTGAGCCAGGCTCCTGGACGTTGTACACCCTTCTTATCTGTAGGTCGAGGCGTTTCAGCACGCCCTAATTTTCTCAGGATCTGGTTTTAATCCATCCCTGGAGATCGCGTGACAATGAAAACGGTACTTCTCTCTCCGTAATTTGGGGCTTTGTCCTTTGTTGATCTTCAAACCAACTTCTTTGCATCGTTTCATCAGTTGTCTTAGGTTTTCATTGTGATCTCACTGCTGCCTCTGTTGTTTCACCAACTCCCAAGACCAAATGGTCAATCAGCTATGGGCTTGACCCCTTTTCATCGCTTCTAGTGCTTGTCTTGACGTCTAGCATACTCTTCAGGACGGCTGCTCAATCCGTACGGAAGACGTTCCAACGATATCTGCCAAATGGTGTGTTTGAACCGCAAGTAAGCCCCCTTGAACTGTCGTCATCCAACTCTACTTGCCAGAAAGCGGCTTGGCATCTAACACACTAAAGACCTTAGCTTGTGTCAAATCTGGTATCAAGTTTCAATTGTTCTGCTGGGTAGTTGCTTCCTTCACAGCTTTTTCAAATCCTTGGGATCTATGCAAATTCTCAGCTTTCCAGTAGGTTTCTTTGTTACTACCATGCTGGATACCCAATCAGTAGGTTCAGTCCTGTTTCGGCTAAAATTCCTTGGAGTCAGTTCATCTAAGGCAGTCTTCACTGATTTGATTGCACCGTACTCGTCTCGGCTGCATGAATCACAGGTTTGACGTCTCATCGAGATCAATATGATACTTGCCAGGTAGTTTCCAGTACCTTGGAATACTTCAGGAAACTCTGCTTCCAACTGTTGTATTGTCAAGTCTGGTTTTCTTTCATCTGCTTTGTACATGTGCTATATTATCAAGTTGACTTCGATAAAACCCATCGCTTCCGAAGCACCGCGTCCCAAGATTGGTACATACTTATCTGACTGTACAACTTCACACTCCACAAGATACTTTCTCTGGTTCTTGGGTCTTCATTTTGAGTTTGCTTTGGCCAATAGGGTTCACCACACTACATCGTACATTTCAGTACGGGTTGTTCAATCAGAGTGGTCCTTGATATCTTTCAAGTGTTTCTTGCTGACAACATTACAAGTGCTCCAGTATCAATTTCCAATTGAACTTCTTTCTTCTTCTCGACTATCATTGTGGCCTTGATGCTCTTCTGTAGCTTGTTTACCTCAACGTTAACTTTCTTCACATCTTCATACTCAGGGTGAATCATCAGGTAGATGCTTCCTCTTGATCACTTTCTTGACCGATTTCGTCTAAAACAAACACTTGCGAAGTGATGTTGTCTCTGACCCTTACTGCAGGTTTTTCATACGCTGGGCATGATGATTTACCTGGTTGTGGTACTGTTCCTTTCCCCAGAAAGGCAATCACTATTGTTTGTTGAGTAGACCCTGCTGCTTGGTTTTAAGATAATCAAACGGACACTTTTAGGCTGTATAGGGATCGTGTTGAAGCCTTCTCGCGGCGGCCCTGTTTATGTCACATCCTTTTGTTGTGGCTAACGATTCAACAACTTAAGTCCAAACCTCGTGTTTTTAAAACACCACCGTGAACATCTTGAAGACCAACCCTCAATTCTAGGCGGCTGAACTACTCACAAGGAACTTTCCTTAGGGCAAGCACCAAGTCCTGTATCCTCAGCCTGAACGTTGAGGTCCCCATGCTAAGCGTGACCTCATCTTACAGCTCTCCAGGAACGGAGTGAATATCATCCTCTCAAGACTCACTGCGAATCTGAAGAGAACTGCAATCGAAGGATTGACCTTATTTGCTTCATTCCACACAACAAGCATGGGATCTCTTCCTATGTGAAGCAAGGCAACAATAGATCAACCCTGGCAATCTTCATGAATCGCGCGATCCAGTGGATAACAGGTTGGAAGCAAGGCAGATGGGAACCCACTCACCCACATCTATAAGCCACCACCAGCTGAAAGGCAACGTCAACTCCCGGCCGTATTCAGCGAGGTTCTTCGTCTGCGATATTTCAATCTGTAACATACAGCAGGGATACTCCAACATTGATAAGAATGGCAAAGCGGGCCTTCTTTAAGGGAGTGAAGCCTAGATTTCCTAGAGCATGTCATTGCCCTATCCTGGTCACCAGTGACATCAAGTCACATCTCCACCTCTAAGAAATAGATGGAATTTAAGGAAAGCCAACTGGCCCAAGTTCCAACAACTCACCAGCGAACGGTCATCCACGCTGCCAACCGCTTCATCTAACATCAATCATGCATATTCTGACTTCTGCTCCATGCCACCAACAGCTAAACATTCATTCTAAGAGGCCATAAGGAATCCTACACCCGTTTGGACAAGGCATGCGACGAGTTATACAAATTGTTTGTAATACCACTGCTATACGACGTGCAAAGGGCAACCAGCTACCTGGATCTGCTTGGCCAAAGAGACGCACCATATGGAGGGAGGAGATATCCAATATCACTTTCCCCACTCAAGCCGCAAGGCCTGGAACACCATCAACAACTCACCGGGCGTAGCTGTCCAGCGAAGCAGTGTCCTGTCTCTGCAAACTCCATCGCTTCAGTACTTGTCACAATGGAAGGGCAAGACCACACTCCACAGGCGAAAGCCCACTCTCGTCGTTAATGCAGAGATTAAACATCTTCTACAACCCTCTCCACCCCCCTCAACCTCCCACCATGTCCCAACTATTCACCTACGATGAGATCACCGAAGCCATTAAAGTTCTCGCAAGAATGGGAAGCTCCTGGCAATGGCAACATCCATACCGAATTCTTGAGAATATGTCACCCGAAGCTGTGCGATGGCTCCAACTCTTCCTTCCTACTTGCAGAACGTCAACTATTCCCTCCAGAATGGAAGACTTCAAAGTCCTGGAATCTGAAGCCCCAAGAAAAACCAGCAAATGACCCAAGAGTGTACCGACCCATCTCGCTACTATCTCACATCTATAAGCTTCTGAGCGACTGATACTCGGCAGGATCAATGATACTGTCGAGGCAAATTTACTCCGCACCCAACATGGATTTCGAAGAGGTAAAACAACAACTGACCAGATAGCAAGACTATTTAATGACATCGAGACAGCCTTCCAGAAGAAGCAAAGTTAGGAGCAGTCTTCATAGACCTAACGGCTGCGTATGATACAGTCTGGCATCGAGGTCTCTACCTCAACTACTCAAAATCTTTCCTGATGTCAACTAGTCAAGTTCTTATGCCGCTCATACCCGACCGATCTTTCGTCCTGGAGACACCCCCCCCCCCCCCCCGCAATGGGCAACGCAGGTTAGAAAGCGCAATCTTCGGAATGGTGTCTCCACAAGGTTCGTCCTGGCACCCAGTCCTCTTCAACATCTATGTCTTAGATATGCCAAAGGGGGATTGTTTGCAGTACTCTACGTAGACGACACGTCACTTGAATACAACTGGATTCCTTTGAGTCCTTAGAAACAGTGTTGCAGAAAGACCTTAATCACTGTAACCAATTCTTCCACCGATGGTCCACTTGAAACCGCAACCTATATCCGTCAGCTCTGCTTTTCCACCTGTGCAAATCAGCGCAAAAAGAGAACTAAACTCACTCTAGAGGAGAACAACTGTCACATGACGCACCACCGAAGTACCTTGGCGTCCGCCATGGGGCCGCGCCTTACTTTTATCCAAACACCAAGCAGTCGCGGCCAAGACCATCTCGTGGTCAACCCTCAAAGGCTCGCAGGAACTGTATGGGGTGCATCTTTTTGACACCTTACCATACTCCACTGTTGCCTTGGTCATACGCCACGCTGAATACGCTTAACCAGTATGGATCACAGTGACCTACGTTGAGTTCGTTCTGAATGATGCAATGATACTTGTTAGTGGTTGGCCTTTTTGGCGACGCCTGTAGAATTACTTCCAATCTGTCTGGCATAGCTCCGCAAACCGTAGGAGGAACGCTTCAACGATCAAGCTCGCGAGGAGAGACCAAAATGTGATGACCCTGGTAGCTAATCCACCCACCAACCCCTTTGAGATCAAGAATTCCACGGAATCACTTGCTACCCAATCCATGACTACTGCAGTCCACAGTATCCCTATCGATCATCCGGATCAATGACAATGGTCTGATCAATGGTCATCCTCTACTTTGAACTAAAGCCGTTTGTGGACAGCCCATCTATCAAGCCCAAATGCTGTGACCTGGATAGGAAAGCATGGGCAACTCAACAGACTCAGAACTGGCGTTGGTCTCAAGAACTTACTTCACGAGATCGGATTGACACTTTCACCAAACTGCGGAATTGTGGAAGCCACAATACCATTACCACTCATCGATATGTCCGGTATACAAGTCCCCAACAGGAATTCCAGGCCTGATCCACCTGGATGATGAAACTATCAGCTGTTAAAGACGGATCTTCCACTTTGATTTTTGGACTTGCACCACGAACGAACGAACGATCTACATCAAAATTTAGGCTTAGAAAGGCGCTTACGCCGCCTCGCGCGGCGTTTTCGAACTACGTTTCAGATGCCTTTACGAGCCCTCTATGTATCAATAATATTTCCTCTGTGTCGTCGAATGTGTATCATACACACATCGATATAAAACTAATACAAACTTAGAAATAGAAGAAATTTTCGATACGGCAAAAGCAAAACCGTGACGATGTCTTCATATCCCTTCTTGCATTTTTTTTTCATTTAAATATTAATCGGTTTGGTTACGTTAAAGAAAGTAACTACCAGCGAATTGTGGTATCATTATTTCAATAGGTAAACCACATAGACAATAACCTAGCTACGACTGGGCGGCTATTCATTTTGTCCGAATCTGACACGACAAAGGTCCACAATCCAATCATAAACTACCAGCTTGTGGTACTTTGGATGCTCGCCGAAATAGACATCAATGACGACAATTGTTTACTGCAGTCACAAACAACTTCTACCCCGAAACCTCGTCCAATCGAAAAACCTGGAACGTACATCGCCATAAGTCCTGAGAAGTGCTACATATTGATGGCCCTAATCGATTGAAATTAGCGGTATTTTGAACGACACCGCCTTAAATGATGTACAATAATAACATACTTTGCGCCCCAACATCAAACAGCTCTGGGAGTAGGCCCGCAGATTAGTCCCCCTTGAATTACAGGTGACTAGAATTCTTTTGGAGTAAAGGGTCAGGGTAGTATTTAAGCATTTATTATTGTAAATATAATGCAATGGTGAATTTCGTCGGGTGCATTACATTGTGAACGGCTGTTGAATTTTATCATTTTTCGAATAAGGGAAGTGGTACTAAATACCATAATCTTCAAACATGCTAAGTGCCGAACCTTGCACAGTACTCCAGTAATTAAAAATCTTAAGAGAAATTTGGTAATTTTGGGCCGATGTTACATAACAAGGCTTTGATATTACATAGTAACCGGATGTTGAGCCCTTTTGGTGTTTGTCTGTCCTAGAATGTATACGGGATTCACAGCCGGCTTTAAATTACCTTTGTTTGTAAAAAAATTAATTCTTTAATTTATAAATTATACAAGCAAAATATGGAAAGTATTTATAATATTACTGTTACTGAAATTTTATATTTACAGTTTTAAGAGCGTGAATCTCGGCAATCCCACTCACATTCCGTCATTATTTCAGTAAACCAATTGATCAGATTTCGTGATGACGGTTACGTTTTTTGACTGGATGTTCGTACATGCCTGAATAACGCCTTATTAATAGGGAAAATGACCATCCGTCACTATGTCATACATAATCGCCGATTTGCGTAATTTTTTGGTGGGCGGATAATCATGTTTAACTTTTCCATGGATTGCATCCTTTTATTAAGTAAGAATTCATGAATTATTAGCAAAAATGTCAGTCGGTTTAATGTTGTTTCTTAATCAGATTTGATTGTTGATCGTATGTGGGTATGTGTACGGACCCTCTGAGTTCGGATTTTTTCAAAGGCGATTTTCTCAGAAACAAAAATTCGTATTTTGTTTAACATCCGTCAATATATAAACACCCGATGAAAATGTTTTATTGTAAAATTACATTATTTTTTACATTTTCATTGAATGATCATAAAACTTGGCCAATCTTTATAAGTTTTGGGTTAGTAAACATACAGGGTTGCCATTTACTAGACGTGCACAGATATCTCCTCAAATCATTTTTTTTATTTCAAACAAACAGATACACACATCGCAAAGGCATGAGGGGTTTACTTGCTAAATACTCATTTTGTGAAACGTGTACAAATAACGCCTACAAGGAATGTGCTTTTAGTTTGTGTCAACAAGCACGACTCGTTTACGGTGCGTTAGGTACTGCTCTTTACACATGAATGTGAAGGTGTGAGTGGATGATTGATATGAAAGGATGATTTGTGGGTTCTAAGAATTAAAAGCGATGAAATTTTAAGTTGTGAAAAAAGCATGGTCTCTAAAGTTATGGAAATCCCACAAACTTTAAAGCATCCCAAACCTATTGAATTGTACACTGTTTTGTATACCGAGCTTAAAGCCATATTATCACATTTTTTTGAAAGCGCCCCCAAGTTTTTCAAAAAAAATTGAGATTTTTACACGTTGCATTGGGAACTGGCTAGTAAACTATACTGTGAATGGTTAATCTAAAATGTCTGTGGTCACAACGAAGAAAATTAATTATCGGGATCCCGATTGGTCGTGGCTCTCAGCGTAGTTTATCACTCAGGACGATACACATGGCTTTAATCAAAGAGCTACTGTAACCAGTTTTTAATCACTGAAGGCGCATTTGGTAGACACGAGTGTCGTTAGACTCTAATTGATTTAGATCACGAATGAGGTTGCCAGATCGATTAGCCACAGGTGCCAAAATGTACGTCCACCACATCTTTCCTCTTTTGAGAAATAAGATAAAGCAATATCTTTTGTGCACGATGGTTTAGGAATGAATGGCAAAGTTTCTAAACTACTAATCATGTGCCATTGAGTTCCAAATAGGCCAAAACGATATGACCAAATTTTTGCCTTGCACAATTTCTTGCCCAACAATTAGTGCACACATCCAAAATCTGCTCATATGTTTCATAATCCGACTGTATGATTTGTAAAGAGTCCTTTCTCAGTCTTTCCATCAGCGATACCAGTTGATCAATTTGAATCCATGCCTTGAATCACTTTTAGATTCAGCTTTCAATCCAAACATATGCTGACCACAGGGTGTTCTTTTGTCCCTCTTGGCTTTGGTTCAACACAGAAGCCGATTTCAAAATCCAATCACTAAATCATTTCTTTTTTTTTTGTTTTTTTTCCTCCTTCCTTCTGCAAGCAAGCGCGAATTTCATGTTGTACTGTGAATATTTGTTCTTGTACTGCGTGTAGGTTGGCCTGCTGTTGTCAACTTGAATAAAAAATATTTTCCAAAACCTATTTAAGGTCTCTGCTTATAGAGGCTGTTTCACACTACTTGTGTGACAATGTTCAATTTCAGAGTTCATGAGTCTCTTTGATGAAAAGTTTCCCATTTTCAGTTCATAAAAGCAGAGAAATTTGTACTACAGTTTTGGCTTGTGGAAAAATGTCACGTATGTAATTTCACTGCTGTATCCTGGATATAAGTTGGAGGTTTCACATTCGGCCACTCCTGTTGTAACTTGTAGGTCCTGGCAACTTCTGCGTACTCCCTGTGCTGACTTGGTGCTGGCTGGTCTGGTTGTTTCACTTGTGTAGGCTGATTATCTGGTCAAAGTCATCCTCAAAGGTTGCAAAAGTTTGTATATGCATCTTTTCATTCGATGTTTTCTGTTGCTTCGATGTTTCTGCCATTTCGTCACGTTCACTACATAGGATTTGTTCAGGGTAGTTTCTTGAACATCATACTTCTGTTGACCAATCTGGTTTTGAATCATAACTTACCACGGAAATACCAGTTTGTAATGGTTTCAATGTTCTTTGGCTTCTGTTGTACGGTTCTGCTTGCTTCTGCTTTTGTTGCTTGGACTTTCTAGAGACTCCTTTTTCCACTCTTTGGTTTAATTGTTGTTTTTGTGGAGTGGTTGGTAGCGTGTTTTTTTTTTCGCCTACTCATAAGTTTCTGAACTGGGCTACATCCATCTGCACCTGGAGTATTTCAAGTCCATCATTGACAGATACGGATCCTTGTCATCCGCGTTTGCTTTTTGAGTAGTCTTTGGCTGTCTGACTGCAGTTGTTTCCGCCTTAGCCGTTGCCTGAGGGTTAGCCAGGGGATGATGTGATATGTTCAAACCTTCCATCCGCCTGGACAGTCTGCAACGGCTCGCTGCTGAACTGTGTGCTATTGGCAACATTCGGCAGTTCAGGATTACCATGTCTCGCAAATTGTGCTTTGATTTGTATAAGATAACTGTCTCGACCTCATATCTGTAAGTGTAGTCAATCTCCCGTAGTTGAGACTATCCAACGGTGGATCAAGTAGTTCGATCCTCCAAGTGAACAATATCCCTTCCACCTTGGACAAGGCTGCTTGGGTACCTCATGAGACTGTAGTGTCTCTTTCTGCTGATTGTCAGAGTATAATCTGCAATGTCCACTTTTCTATCGTAATTTTCAGTTTGCGGTCATGCCAGGCCAATACATGCATCCCGTGCCCTCTTGATGCTTGCCTGAATGCCTTGGTGTGAAGCATGGATCTCCTTCAGTCATTGGATTGACGAACTGCTGAAGTAGACGAGGCCGTTCTCCCTTGTAAATAAGGTTGTCTGCACAGATAGTTCATCACTGAAATCCATAACTCTCACTGGTTCAGGAACTCCTCCCTTGTCTTTTGGCCATCCTTCTATGATAATTTCTCTAGTCTTTGCATAGTGTTATCTTCTCTGTTGCTGTTTGTAAAGAAACATGTCCATCAAGATTCTACAATATCCATCTACTTCTATACCATCACAATGTTCACTGCTTCAACTTCTAGCTGAAGGTTACTGGTATCTTCATATGGCATTAAGCTCGACTCAGGTCTAACCAAGTCATCATGGATCCTGGTGATAGTAGATCTCATAGTCATATGCTGCCATATTCACAAGCATCGTTTGTAGACGCTTGGGTGCTGATTGCATTGGTTTTCGTCTGTATATCTCCCAAGTTTTGTGGTCCACTCTGGATCATAATTTCCGACCATATGTTACGGTGAATCTCTCTAAGCCATAGGATGCTGCTAGTAGCTCCTTTTAATTGAGCGTATCTATCTCTGGATCAACGAGTGCCCTGCTGGCATAACGCAACTTTTTTGACCCTTCTTTGCAATAAGGCCGCGCTAAGCCAGTCTCTGAATCCAGTTCTCTGACTTGTACACCTCTTTCTAGGTCGAGCGTTTCAGTCAACTGCCCTAAGTTTCTCAGGATCTGGTTTTAATCCATCCCTGGAGATCGCGTGACCAATGAACGGTACTTCCTTCAGTCCTAATTTGCTTTGTCTTTGTTTATCTTCAAACCAACTTCTTGCATCGTAAAATCATCAGTTGTCCTTAGTTTTCCATTGTGTTCTTCACTGCTGCCCTCTGTGGTGCACCACCTCCAAAGAACCAAACATTACCATCTGCTATGGTCTGACACCTTTTCATTCCTTCTATCGTTGTCTTGACGTCTAGCATCTCCTTCAGGACTGCGGCTCAATCCGTACTGAATACGTGTCCAACGATATCTGCCAAAGTGTGTTGAAGCAGTACCCTTGACTATGTCATCCAACTCTACTTGCCAAAAGCGTTCTTGGCATCTAAACACTAAAGACCTTACTTGTGTCAAATCTGGTATCAAGTTTCATTGTTCTTGCTTGGGTAGTGGCTTCTCTTCACACACTTGTTTCAAATCCGTGGGATCGTATGCAAATTCTCAGCTTCCAGTAGTGGTTTCTTTGTTACTACCATGCTGGATACCCAATCGTAGGTTCCTCCTGTTTGCTAACATTCCCTTTGGATTCAAGTTCATCTAAGTCAGTCTTCAGCTGATCTTGATTGCCACCGGTACCTCGTCTCGCTTCAGGAATAACAGGTTTGACTGTCTCATCGAGATCAATAGTGATACTTTGCCAGGTAGTTTTCCAGCACCTGTAATACTTCAGGAAACTCTGCTTCCAACTGTTGTATTGTCAAAGCTGTTTTTCTTCATCTCTTTCTGTACATGTCTATATTATCATAGTTTTTCACTTCGATAAAACCCATCGCTTCCGAAGCACTGCGTCCCAATATTTGGTACATACTTAGCTGACTGTACAACGTCACACTCCACAAGATACTTTTCGCTGGTCTTGGTGCTTCTTCATTTTGAGTTTTGCTTTCCAATAGGGTTAACCACACTACATCGTACATTTTCAGTACGGTGTTGGTTTCATCAGATTGTACTTGATCTCTTGCAAGTGTTCTTTGCTGACAACATTACAAGATGCTCACGTATCATTTCACATTGAACTTCTTTTCTTCTACTCTACTATCATTGTGGCCTTGATGCTCTTCTGTAGCTTGTGGGGTTTACCTCAACGTTCACTTTCTTCACATCTTCATACTCAGGGATGAATCATCAGTAGATGCATTCTCTTTATCTACGTTCTTGACCGATTTCTGTTCTAAACACACTTTGCGAAGTTAATGTTGTCTCGGAATACTTACTGCAGGTTTTTCCATACGCTGGGCATGATTTTACACTGGTTTGTGTACTTTTCCCACAGAATATCAATCACTATTGTGTTGTTGCGTAGACTGCTGCTTTGGTTTTCCAGTAATCGCTTACTAGTTTCTTTTGGATGGGTTCTCCTATTCTTCATTGGATGCCGTTGTATTGCTCACCTCCACTGGCCATAGATTCATTTGCTTATTTGTCGTTCACTTATCTTCATCTCATCGATCACTATCTTCAGTGTGGGCTCCTTTTTTCTAAACAGCTAGCAGTGGCGCTGTATATCTGCACCTTAGTACACAAGGAAGTCCCTTATCATATTATCCTCTTCAGCGAACTTGCATGTGAGTGTCAGGTGTCGTAACCTATCCAAAAACTGTTCTATGGTCTCATGCTGCTTCTGCGCTGCTGATAGAACTCGTTTTCGTTCATAAGGACATTGTGGTTTAACAATAAAGTTGTCAGCTAGGGCCTTGTTTATCTCTTTTATCTGTGCCATCTTTTCTCTGACCCACTTTAACCCTGTAGAATTTTTCTTACAATCAAGTCCCGTCAGGTCCTTGAGTGTTGCAACTGTACTTTGTTTGCACTTTTTGCAGCTCGGTTGCAAGTGCATGTCCTCAAAAGATTCTTTGAAGATCTTCCAATGCTCTTCTGTGTTTCCTTTACATTCCAACGGCGATGGGGCAGGAAGCGGTAACCTGGCAGCCATTCGCTTATTTCTTGCACAATTTCTGTGACAAATTTTTTATTCAGTGTCATTGTTTTCAATTTCCTTCAATTTCACAACCAACAATTTTTTTCCACACTGCCGCTTGACTATTACTGCCGATTCCACCTAAAGCCGCAGGAGGCGTGCAGTAGAGACAAGGGCTACGATAAGTCATGTGACGTTCCCCTTCCCTTCCTGTTGACTATTCTCAGCATTATGACAAACACGCCCACTTCGTATTCCCGACGTTCGTGTGACGTTTCTGAAAAATGTCCCCGCCGAAATTCAACCCAAAGTGGATTAATTTGCAAAACCAATTATCAATTTCAGGTTAAACATGCGTAAATCTGGCTGCTGCTTTAGGGGGATTTCAGCTTGAAATAGTTCTGACAGTTTATCGTTACTGATTCAGTTCATTTACGGCCTTCGCTTATTATTCATGATTTTATCAACATTACCGCTCACTGTGGCTCGAAATTTGAAGTCATGACACGCTGCGATAAATCACAGCCACTGGTCTACCTTTGCCGGCTGTTTTCTTTGTAAAAAAACACGTTGATCCGGACGCTGTATGGTAAACTTGTAGGTAGTGATGACATCTGACATTCATGTCGTGGCTCTCAGGCATAGGTTATCTATAAGGACTGAATAAAAAAACAGGCTTTAATCCACGAGCTACTGTAACAAGTTATTTAATCATTGATGATCATTTGGTAGACGACGAGTTGTCGTTAGACTCTAATGGATTAGAGGCAACGAATGAGGTTGCCAGATCGATTAGCCACAGGTGCCAAAATGTGTTCCACCCACACCGATTATAAGTCAACGGCTGCCTGGAAGGAAACGGCATTCCAATGTGAAATAGAGCCGGGAAATAGCCGCCATTCATTTACGGGTCTAACGCTCAATACCATTGTTGTTTTATGGTTCAGGCCCAAGTCAAGTTAGGGGTTATCTTCTCGAGGTGGCCCTATTTCACCATGGACGGACCATAAAGTAGCATTTCAGCTCTGCCGTTAAGTTCCAATCTGGGCGATTCCAATTTAATTAAAAAATCGCTTATTTTATGATAAATACAACATTTCTAGCATTATCGTTCGCAGGTATAGTTCTAAGACAATTACCAACGTAAACAACTGGTGCCAAAATATCAACTTTTGAAATTTGGGGCGCTCTTCAAAAAAATGTGCCATTATTGCTTTAATTATTCATTGCAGATTGGCTGGTTTTTGGAAGATACAAGGATTGAGGAGGCGAGGATGAAGTCAAGGATTGTAAGATATACGAAGCGTGTGGTTCAATAGTGAAGAGTTATGCGAATACCTTTATAATTGTCCCCGCCGACGAAGTTCGGAATGGGGACTATGAAATGAAGAAGCGTCCGTTCGTTCCGTCCGTCCGTCCGTTCGTTCGTTCGTCCTCCGTTCGTCTGTGATAAAAATGGTAACCCATGTTGTATATGATTTATCTGGAGTTCCGTAAGGGCGGACAATGATGTAACTGGTGGAAAGAAGCGGGTTGATGAGTTCTCGAATGCGTTTGATTGTGGCCGGCAAATATGCTAATTAAGTATCTAATTTGCATAATATACAAGATTTTCCTGGCAAGGCCTGTTGTACAAGTTTTCTGAGTCCGTAAAGGAGTAACTTGGGGAATGTTGGGCTGAAGAGTTCTCGACATGATTAGCATTGGCGTATTTCGGGCAAATTGGGTATATGCATGAGCTAATAAATATGCAAACATACAGCAATTGCTTATCTTGAAGGGTACATTGGATACTCAAAATTCCTGCGCTGCATGGACAGCCTATCATGGGCACATCTTTTTTTTTGCAATTTGAAAGTAGTGGATATGCGGTTAGGTATTCAAATGAGGTAATTAAAGATGCGAATTGCTGTATCTCGGATCATGGATAGGCCAATTCCTGCGCTCTGAGATACTTGCTTACTAGGGGAGGGGGTGGGGGGGTGGGGGTGTGGGGAGGGGGGGGTCATTGAGGGGTGCTTGGGGAGGGGGTGGGGGTGGCGGGTGTTGGGGAGGGTGTGGGGGGATGAGGGGTGTTGGGGAGGGTTGGGTTGGGTTGAAGGGGTTGGGAGGGGGTGGGGTGTGGGAAAGGGATGTTGGGGAGGGGGTGTGGTGAGGGGTGCGGATAAGTGGGGGAGGGGTGGTTGGTAGGTGGGGGTGTGGGGAGGCGGTGATGACGTGTGTTGCGGGGTGGGTGTGGGGAGGGGAATAGTGGTTGCGGGGGTTTGGGGAAAGGGGGGGCGTGTAAAGGGTATGGGGGGGGGTGGGTGTTGAGGGTGTTAAGGAGGGGGTGGGGTGTTGCAGGTATTGGGAGAGGGGTGGGGTGTTGGCGGAGGGGGGGGTGGGGCATTTGCGGGTGTTGTTGTGGAGGGAGGTGGGGGTTTTGCGGATTGGCTGGGGAGGGGTGTAGTGTTGCGGAGAAGTGTTGGTGAGGGGGGTGGGGTGTTGTAGTTGCATTATTGCATGTTAATGATCGAGACATTCGGCGGGGGGAAATATTTTACTCATCGCGTAAATACGAGTTCGCCTTGTTATTTACGCCAACCATATCAGCAAAACAGGTCTCAGACATTCACTATCTTTTTATATTTGAATAGTAGATACTAAATTCAGAGCACGGACTAAGTATTTGGCAATCTAAAGTCATAATATACCACTTCTAATGAATTAACGCATTCATTAAGAGTAAGCCTTAATAATTGATGGAATTATAATTGTTCACCCTCTCTTATATCCATATTAGCAAAATTACCAAACGATTGAAACCCACAGCTATAGCGGTTCGAAATATCTTGTTAAAACTATTCAGGTACGTCACATTTGATCTCATTTGGTCTCAGGGTGCACTGGAACAGCACAAAAATGATAGCCATAGAGCCGTTGGTGAAACAGGTGATTTCAAAAAAGAAGTTTACTCCTTTTTAATGTAGTTAGTAAACGAGTTGTGGAGGGTTTCCTTGTAAGTAATTGCCATTAGAAAGAGCAGGTCTGAACGTCTTCTAAGTTAAAAGAATGAATTTGCTAAATTGAATTTGAAATGAATTCAAATGAATTTGAAGTAAAACCACTATATTCCAGATTTATACCTATGGGACTGTATCAGAACAAGGAAAAGCCTCCAATTAATTTCAACTTTTCACTGTCAAAATGAAAGTTTTGGTTTCAGTTTTTATCTGCCGTATGAGTAAGAACCGGCCT